>WBNM01011697.1:167179-222724 GCA_013399055.1 Ramphastos sulfuratus | reverse complement strand
TTTTTTTTTTTTTTTTTTTCTTGTGGAGTAGTTTTACAGAGAATTTGAGCAAGCAAGTAGAACAATGAGACAGCAAACAGTTTTTCACTAGTGTTCCAATTACCACAGTAGCAGAATAAATTTTGTAAAGACAAGACTTCATCCATTTTGTTATTAGATAAATTCAAAGCATTTAATTTCCGCAGCATAACCATCTATTCTGCCTTACAGACTAACAGAGAGATTCAATGTATGAACACATTGTTACGTGCAGTACGTGAATAAAGCATAACAGGAAAATACAACAGATAGGAATAAGAGGGCAGATTTACCAACTACCACCCAGGACTACAATTCTGACATCATCACTGCTTGAAAGAGAAAAAAATCTGTGATTTGGCTTAATTACACGTAATTTGGCTGACAGTTGAAATACAAACCTAAACAGTCAGTCAGCTAAAGATACACAAAATTAAGTATTTCACACAGTGCCCAACCCCTTCAATCTTTATTAATAACTTAATTACATTAATTACACCATGGTTTAAAGTATTGCTAGTGCAAGAGAGGGAAAAAGATAGACTCCCCTAAGTAATGAGCTGCATAGCAATTCCATTAGAATTAAAGCTATTAACAAAATGCAAAGTAGCAGTAATTTGTAAATATATACTCCACAGTTTATAATTCACATTGTTCCACCCCATAATTCTTTTCTGTAGCAAACTCCAGCAGACATAATTTTGGAGGGCAATCCAAACATGCCAGAAACATTATGAATAGAAGACTAATCTCAGGCTGAGTGAATATCTGAATAACTTGGTATTTCCACTGTATCTTCACTCCTTTAGGTTTGTTGCTGTTGTTTAAAAAGGTTGTTTTGGCCCTATCTTCAGTAACCATCTGTACCACAAAAATAACCTGAATTTCCCTTATTTTACTCCATTCCATGATGCGAAGCAACTGTCTTCTAGTGAAGTGCTGAAACCTTTACATATCAAGTCAGGTCTAAAGACTGTGGTAGATCCATGTAATGGATCAGGTTTGCTGGCTTTCAGCCTCTTGTCTAGGTAGTGCTCCCTTTGAACAGTGTAAATATATGGGCATTTCTTCAAAGAAAACATGTCTGTTCTAACCTGTTAGACCAAGCAAGACTATATAAAATAGTAATTTTCCAGTAAATTTTTGAGAGTCGGGGATGATAACCACTCTTTTATGGTAGTTAGATACATCTGCATTGTAGCTTCTTATGGAAACTACAGAAAGGTGCTTTTCTTATTCTTGCCATGATAAATTATTGAAGTGTCCATTGTAGTCACTTTATTACCACTTTTTCTTTTACTATAGTCACCTGTGTTCCCCTTTTGTAATTACAATCAGTGATTTGATGCTTAGTTTTTGAATGTTCCCTAGATGTGATATTTTTATATTCTTTAAGACTTCTGAAGTTTTGAGTACCTGGTTGAAAAACTGTCATTGATAGATATCTCCATAGATGTCTCTGTATTGTTACAATGGTGATTCTACATATTCTTGCAAATTTATAATGAAAATGCTTTTCATAGTGGAACCATTTGATTAAAACATGCTATCCAAAGTTGCGCATTTGGGACGGAGGAAGTCAAAGGCACACTAGGTAAACTACTTATTTGTCTAGGAGTAATTAAATAATGATGACAAACAACAAAGAAACGTTCTTTGCTTATTTGTACCTCAAGACTCTAATTCTAATTTCTGAGATTTTCATTCAAGTGCTTTTTAAAAAAAAAAAAAAAGGTGAAGCTAAAAAATGCAAATATTATCACATTAAATAGAAAAAGAAACAAAGGAAACTCTACTACTTTTAAAATTAACTTTCCTGAAAAGGAAGACTCTTGTTTGCTTAGTCATTCTTGTCTATAGAAAATGCTGATGCATATTTGAGAGTATTGCTGTACGTTCCCATTGGAAATCTTCAACTACCACAACTATATGAACTACAAAATGTGAATATAGTCCTGAATAGTGCAGCCTTAGCTTTGTACTTTTATTGAACCCTCATTAATACAAAACAATTTTTTTGTTTTGTTTGATCTTAAAATATCTTTCCTTAGGCTTCTGCAGTCTCAGTTCTGGATATGTATATGAGTGAGCGTAGCTGGATAATTTGCTAATTTTTCCACCTAGTCAATAGTGCTACAGTCCATACTGTACACTTCGTGGGAGGTATGTTTTATACTTCTTTCATGACAGATTCCTAAAATTCATATGTTACTTTTATTTTCCTGACTTGGTAGAATGAGGAAACCACCAGGAAACTTGTATTTGAGGCTGTCAGTCTTAGTTGAAAATTTTATCTTTTAAAATAAAATCAATGCACAACTTAGAATTCTAGGCATAAAATTCACAAAGGCAGTTCTTTATGCAGTGCTTCTAGATAGTCCTAGTTTTATTTCTTTTAATCAATGAGTTTAGAGTTAGTCTTTCCTGAAGATTATTCCACGAGAACATTATTCCACAATTTATACTGAATTGTGAGACATGGCACATGTATAAGTTCTTCTGTGTTGATTTTAATGATTTTTTTTCATAAAATTATCTTGATTATGTAAGGATAAGGAGAAATAAATATGGGCTAATAAATGTAAAATGTAGCTGGACATAATTTTTTTTTTTTTTAAGAATGTTGAGTTACTTGAAATTTATTTTGTTGCAAAGGCATCTATTTTTGAACTTTGTAAGACATTAAAAATGTAGTTAGGCCACAGTTTGGTGTTTTAATAGATTTGTGAATCTAGGTAAGTGACACCAGAAAGTAACATTCGCTATGTAAGTCTGCATTATGGCTGGTTGTTAAAGCGGTAGAAAAAGTGTGTATTGAGAAAGTATCATGACTGTATTTGCTTTCTCAGTCTCTCCTTAACTTGTTCCTTCACTGAACCTGTTGGATATTTTTCTCTAACACTGATGAAAACATGAGCAGTGAATGTTCAGGTGTGTCCATAGTTTGTCCAGCCCCGAAAAAACACCTGTATTTGAAGTGGATTCTGCTATCGTAATATTTGGTGAATAGGATTTCACTGGGAACTGATCTGTGCACAGTGAGAAATAGGTCCTATTGCACACTATTTGTAATGGAGTGGAAAATTACATTTGCCATTGCAAGAACTGCCCCATTAGTGGGAAAGCAGATTCTCTTGCAGAGAGCTGGAAAGCACCTCAGGCAGTGTCAGGGTGACAATCCAAATAATGGGATTTTGGAATGAACTGGGAGATACTAAAATGAAAAAATGCTTCTCTTCATACTTTGTGCTTCCTTCATAAACTTATTGCTACATAAGGAACAGTTTGATTTAAAACAGAATAAAACTCAAAAGCTCCACACATTTAGCTGTTTGTAACTTGTTTTGAGGAAGAAGCCTGCTGTTGTGAAAAGGAAATGCAGTGATTTTATTCCTACACCACCATCTAAAGAAGAATGAAGCTACTAGTGTAAACAGGAATGCTAAAGTGTTTTCTTACAGTGGTGTTTTGGGGGTTTTTGTTTGATTGTTTTTAAATACTAGTGTTTTAAATAAAGTGTTGTCAATTCTATTTCAACCATATGAATACCAATGAGAAAAGGATGTGTGCAAATGCAGACATCTAAGATAGTGCAGCCATCCTTCACCTACCCTTTCTAACATCTTTTCTCCTAAGTGAAATTATCTTATTCTGCTAATCAATGATTAGCTTCTGAGTAAGTGTATAGAAGGAATGGTGTCAGTTGTGTTTTAAAGTACTTATAAGTCTCTGATAAGAAAGATAAATTATAGATACTGACAGTCCAAAGTACAAAAAATAATTTCTATTCCCTTGACCCTTGAAAGACCAAAACCAGAAATTAGATCTCTTAATTACTTTGAAGTATGTAATGTCAAGAACACTGGGCACTTCACTTTATTTCTGTAAACATATCAAACAGCTAGAATTTCTGGTAGAGCTAGACTGTGCTCTAGAATGGCAGTCAAACTTGAATTTGTTTAAAATCTTCCATTTCCTATTGAAGTTTTAGCCTTGATAATTGAAATTTTAAAAGATTTTTTTTCCAAAAAAGAGGCTTTATTTTTTTTTTTACTCAATTGTAGCAGCAGAAAACTTCTGCAAAATCCACTACAAATATTTGTGAGGTAGCAATGTAGAAAAATCATAATTCTACCATACAGACTAGGAGTTTAGAGAGAATTAAAGGTCTTAGGTTTTGTTATCAGTCCTCTGTCAGAGCTACCCACTGAGTTTATAGCCATTAACTTCTCAAGGAAATTATCTAAATTGTAAAATTCAGATTGACATTTCAATGAAATATTTACTCTCAAAGACTGCTGAAGATAATTAAGCCTATGAGCGTTGATGATTCCCAGATTCCAGGCCATCTAGACTAAAATATGTGTTATGGTTTTCTTATCCATCCCCCTTTTTGCAACAGAATTTCTCTGCAGAGCATTTTGCATTATTAATTTCTGTTGCCATTTTTCTTACTGATGGTGCCATATGATTAATCTGTGCTTTAAACAAAAGCTCATCTTTATTTTTTCAGGTAAGAGACTTCAATCATTAGAATATTAACAAATTTGTTAAAGCCAGAGTTCTTATGAAAAGTGTGCTTAGGAAAAGTATCCATAATGCAATTAAGTTGCAGCTTTGTAATTCAACTAAAAAGGTAGGCATAGTTAGGTGTAGCAAAATTGTAGAGGACGCATTTTGGATGAGGTCATCTAAAGTAAAGAAAGACTTGAGCTTTTTGCTTGTTTCAGGAATCATCTGATTTTTGCTTCCTCATCTGCAGCATATCTCTGAATTGTCTTTGTTTTGGGAATGGCATCTTCTAATTCCCATCTCAATTTTTTAATGTTTTCCCTATTCTAGCACAAGTGAAAGTTGAAACTTTGGGGGGCAGTTAGCATTTATAGTCATTATGTATAGTATTTATAGTCATCCATCTCCTTTTTTTTGTCCTTTTCAGGAGTGAGATTTTTATGTGTTGGCTTGTATCCCCAAAGGTAAAAGGAAATGCTTAGTGTCAGGCTGGTTTGTATATTTTTCATCATCAGGGTAAATCACCCCTGTGCCATTGTATTTATTCAGCAATAATTCTAAGGTGTGGTTTATGTAAGAGAGTCTGCAATTTAGAGCATTGACCAAAGACTGAGGCTTTCCTTATCCAGATCAGATTCTTCCTTTGATAAGATATGGATTTGGATAAAAATTACAATAAAGGAGCAGGCCCTGATACTCATGATTGGTATAGTATAAGATGCTAAGCATAACATCTGTTGATTGTTTCAAGGGTGTCTTAATAATCCAAGTGAGTGAATGCCAGTTAGTCTCTTGGCCGTTAAAGCAACTCATCAGGCTCATGGTGGATAAATGAGCAGCTTACAGAAATTTTAGTCTTTGTTGAAACATAATGAGTTTTTGAACTAAGATATCTTTATCAAAAGGGAATACCCACAGCTGCTCAATGAAAGTCCCTATAGTGTATGATTTTAGACTAGAACTGTAATTGACATACGTAACACTTGCTAGCAATAAACTTTCTTTTTTTTTTTTTTTAATTTCTTAAAAAAACTTGAGAACTTTTAATTGAAATGATATCATGGTTTTATTTTATCTGATAAGAAGGCACAAACTGTGTGAGGTGAAATAAATATATGTTTCTAGATGACACCATCTTGGCATTTCTACACATTCTTTTCTAAATATATTCTTTATCTTAGCTGTCTTGAAATACTTTTAATATAATTAAAAGCACAGAATGAGTGCCAGACTTGTCAATTCCAACAACAAAGTGCTGAAATTTTCAGTGAAACTGAGAGATCCATCTCCCACACATTGTAATGAATAGGTTCATAAAAGGAAAACAGTTTAATTACATTTTAGTTCATGGATCGGTAATAGGCTGGAGTAACTAAATTGAATAATGTGATTCTGGTAATAATTATGTGTAAATGAACTTGTTTAAATGATATTTTACAGCTTCTTTATAAAATTACAGCTAGAGGCAATCCAGTGATAGACAGACAAAGGCCATGCAAAAATTATCATAAACTATTAGCTTGTTTGCAAAGGGTTTTATGTTAATCTTTTAGTACTTAAAGCACTCTGCAATTAACATATCATGGGGAGCTGCCTCGCAGCAAAGGCATGCAAATTAAAGTGCTCAGATAAAAAGCCATTCACATTAAAAAAAATCAAAGAAAGGGTGGCATAGCACTCAAAGGGTACTGGTTTTATATTTGAGATTAAGGAGGTGTAATGATTGTGTTATCTAACTAGGGTTGTAATTAAAGCTTTTCTCCTGCAGACATGACAATAGATACAGCATTGATTTCAGTGTTTTAATTGTGAAAGTCATTTTATTTCAGAGCAGAAGATATGAATAGCCTAAATCAAAGGGCTAGAAGATTGCTTTGTTGATAGTACTTGTTCAACAGCTGCCTTGTTGCTTAATACATAAATGGGGAGAATGGTGAAAGAGATCCTGGGAGGTGCTCCGTATTGTAATTCTCCTGCTGGTTTCCTTTCCTTTCATGAAAAAGGCAAGAATCTGTGTCCTGATTGTAAACAAGCAGGCTTTTCATACATCACCAATGTTTTTCCTCCCTTAACTTCCTCTGAACAAAAGAAGTCATAAAAGCCTTGAACTAACTTTTACTACTGCTCTTTCCAAACTACAAAAGTTTTTATAATAAAACCATCATCTGCTCTCAGAGATATCACACTTTTAGTGGGGAACAAAACGTCTCCTTGTGGCTGTAATTCCTTCTATCAGAAATGTCATTGTAACAAAAATTCCCCACTGTACTGTGGGGAATTGGACGTTACATTTTATTTACATTATGCTTATGACTGTACAGTCTCCACAGTGTTAGACTGGAAAGAGTTGACTGGGTTTTTTCAGTTGCTGTAGTAATGGAGTAGAAAATGAGTGATTTAAATATGCATACATCCGTGTAGATTCTCAACTGGTATACGTAGGTGTCCTATCTACTCATACTAGCAAGCAGTTACATGTTTAGTACAAACCAGGCCTAGCAGCTAATGTGCAAATAAACTAGTCTGAACCTAGAGTCAATCAATTCCTCTCAGTAGTGGAAGGAGTTAACTCAACATGACATGTCAATGTAACATTTCCTCTCTGATGTGGAAGAAATTAACTCAATATGTAACTACATGGATATAAGAATTGTATCATTTTTCATTGCACCAGTATACTTGAAGTAGCTACAGTCTTTAGTAGTCTATTACAGACAAGATGCGAATAGTAAATATGTGTGTTTCCTCTTTGCTTAACAGAACCAAAACAGGGATTAAAATGGTGCAAAGCCCCACATAACCAACCTTCCTGATACTGTGATAATAAGGACTATCCCACATTCCCTTTCCAAGGAAACCTTTCTGAGAAACTCAAATATACAGAAACAAACATGAATTTCTGTCTTCAGACCCGCACGTTTCCTAATCTGGGCTTAAAGTAAGACTCAGTATGTCACTAGAGAAACCATTCTCTTGAAATTATAAGCAGTAAGGATTGGTGACACTGTCTCTGGGACTACGCTCTAGTGCTGGTCCACACCCTTATTGCTGCTGGAATAGCAGCTTAAATTCACATTTTTATCCCCATAATTTTCAAAGTCCTCCATGGAACTGACTGAAACTATGTAAGAAATTGCTTTTCTCCAGCTGTACTGACAGATTACCTTGACAGCTATGTTTCACAGGAACTATGAAACTGTCAACCTTGGGGATGACGCTTGTAAGAGCAACAGACAGGGCTTTCTTAGCTAGCTGGCTCAAGGCTGTGAAACTTAGTTCTGGAGTAGGATAGTATGACCACAAATCTCGCTCCTTTCAAAGCTGTGCAAAATTTGCTCATTCAGCTGATACTATCCACAGCCAAAGGAGAAACAGTGATGAATAAAGTAAAAGGTGAAAGAGACTGCAGGCAGAAAAAGTTCCTGGGGAAAGTGAGGAGTTAAGATCATCTGACAACTTGTGTAGCAGGGTGGTTATGAAATTCACATGTGACATACTGAATGTCACTTGCTTATTTTGGAAGCACTAGAAACAAAAATGGAATTTCTAGACTGATTTCCAAGCCAAGGGTTTCAATAGATTCCTTCTATGTGTGGCGCTGTAGCTAAGATAGCATAGTTTGATGAGAGTTTAGGAATACGACGTGATTTGCATTTATTTATATTTATGTATATAGAGATTGTTGAAATTCATCTGTGTTTCATGTTATTAATGTAAAGATGTTTTAGGTTCTGAGATTATTATACTATCATATCATGATATATTACATCATTACTTTAAATCCAGCCCTGAATGGAAGAATCATGTTTCCGTAAGCTTCATTACTACCCCCTCCCACCTCCAAATGTTTAATGGAGTAGCTACTTCTTGCCTGAAATAGTTAGAAGTCTGAGGAGAAATAAGAAAAGATCTTGTGGGTGCTTTGCAGTAGGCTGTGTAAGAATTTCCAGTTTGACTTTTTTGGAAGGTAGTGATTTTTGTAACTGTTATATAGATTTTATTGTGTTATGCTGAGCTTTAATCTTTACTCTTACAAGTTCACATTTTTGCAGGCTGATTACAGAGGACTTCAAGGTAGACTGAAGATAATGATATGTCTAGGTAGGCTGTAGTAGGTTTATCTGTAGCCTGTGTGGCTTTTTTTATTTTACTTTTTAAGCAGGGAAAATTATGGGATAATGCTGTCTAAGAAGGCACACCAGATAGCAAAGTATTTGGGGGAACTTCTTCAGTTTAAAGAATTGGTAACCTCTTTATATAGAATGGTATTATTTCTAAAAAGCATTTCTTGATTCTGAAAGGAAAGGAAACATAATTGTAAAACAGTATTAGCAAGATCTTTAAAGCATCCACAGAGGTCTCTGATAGGGCTTGGTAGATTTTTTTTTTTTTTTTTTTTTTTTTAAGAGGTATTTCCAATGCAACTCAAATTGCCTTTAAATTTTCTAATGAGGAATTCTAATGCTGAAGATGCTTCACTGAGACTAAAGTTGTTTTGCTGAAGTTTAGTTTCTCCTAATAACTAATGAAAATATCATGAGTTCAATGCTTTGGTCAATGGTCATCTGTGCTTGTGTTTAATGCTTGCTGCATCACTGAACATCTCAGTTTATGTGGATCAAATCATATGCCATATATTTCCTACATTGGGGACGGTAGAAGGTCATCACCCATAATGACTCCTATTTTCACTGGGTAACCTACATAAATCAATATACTTAAACTCTCACTTTAGAACACCTTTATCTTCAGGAAGCTGCTGTCAAATAATAATAATTAAAAAAGGCAGAGGGAAGAGACTGTAATAATTTTAAGTGTGGTATTGATTCATTACATTTGGGGAAATGTAATTAATTTTAGGTATGTATGTAAGTAAGCCTCAAGTTGACTGCACTTCAGGAATGTTTCTTTTGCATGATCTAACCCTGTGAGTTACCAATAATTTTTATTTTAAGGCTGAGCACTTTTAGATTCCCATACACTGGAGCATCCCATGGAAGGATTTTTCCAGTGGGACTTATTCAGGGTTTACAGCACTAGGTCCTGACTCAATGGGCCTTTGGTTTTATGCCCATGTTTTGCTTTATTTTTCCAAGCTTTGTAGAGTGTAAGCTTAGAAGTACATTTTAAAAAATATTTTGAAGAAGTATGTTTTAAAAAATATTTTTAATAACTTGATAACTACCATGTATTAATATGAGCTATCAATTTATTGTACAAGTTACAATGTCAGAAATATAAGATCATTCAGAGTTACTAATGGACATTTTATGTAGTACAGATGCAGGAATTTGTCATCTATCAGAAGTGAGTACCAACTTCATTAAAACAGGGAAAAAAACGCCCACCCAAAGAAACAACAAAATATTCTTTATCTTATTTATTCCTTCTACTCTTACTTTTTAATGCTGGTGAGTTTCTTAATAACCTTACCATTTTTATTGTCTGGTCATGCAGCAAAGCAACTTCAACAGAATAGTCAACAGACACAGTGACTCCTTTTTTCCTTTGATTAAAAAGATATTCTTCCTTCTGCGTATGATGGGTTCTACAATAGTCACAACCATGCCAAAACTGCAGTCAAGGCGTCATAGATTACGTGATTTTCATGTAATTTGGCAATTTTCAAGACCTAGCTTCCTTCCTCAAAAATTTTATGAACAGTTGTCATCGTAGGTTTTATTTCTTACATGAATCTCTCTTTGGTACAGGAGATTGGAAGGGTTGTAAAAAAAATCAGCTTTAAAAACACTCCAGCAAAATCCAAAACTGAAAGCAGTAGCTAAGACAAATATTAGGAGCGTCTGAAGTGATGCTGTCTGGGGAAAGAACTGTTGGGGGACTGACCAGGCGTTGATGTACAGAGTGTTGCACAGTTTACGAGAACATGCAGCCATGAAGTCAAAGACATCATGGATGGTAGACTCATCACAGACCTCTATGTAAAAATAGGAATAATCATTATCTCTCCCTCAGAGCAACATTAAGAATTATGATCAAAGCATTTGTTTATTCAGTATTAGTCTTTTTGATAACTCAGTTGTCACTAGTCAAGCTAGATAGGTTCCAGAAACTGGTCTTTCAATCAAGAGACTTTCCAGGGCAGGACAAATATAAAGTATGTTTAGGCACTGGCTTTACAGCTGAAAATAGGATGTCACCAAGACTGGATTATTTGATATATTAGGAAAGGTTAATAATCTGAAGAGTGCTCATTTCTGAAAATGAAACTTATTCTTAACAATGCATAGATTATATATCACATACTCCAGGCATGATCTGGGTTTTCTTGTGATTCCTCCAAATTCTGCTACCATAGTCTGTGTTTTTCATGTCAGATTGCACACGTATTGCCTTTTTTTGTTGTTTTTTTTTTAAATTTTCCTATTGAGAATTGTTGTTTCTTTTTGCAAGTAGTTGGGTTTTTTGTTTGTTTGTTTGTTTGTATGAGGTCTTTTGGGGAATGGAGTGGGGCTGTCCACAAGAAATACAGAGAATTACTGTCTTTGGTTTTGGAACAGGAACGTATTCCTGGGCAAATGCTGACCCAAGCTGCAGAAGGCAGATGTCTGAGAAGCACCTTTGTGCCAGATCAGCCCTTGGCTTTGAATGCAAATCCCACCTCTGTCTACCAGTTTTTCTGACAGGATTGTTTTTCTTTCACATAGTCATTTCTGAGTCTTCTACAGGATTGCAGTTTATTTCAGCTTCCAGAAACCCAAGGCAAGCTGTAGTGCTGGGACAGAAATATACAGTACACCTGCAAAAATGGGCATAATCCCACACTTTGATGGGGGTAGTATGTTTTATAGCAGATGAATCAAAGTTAGGGCTTTTTAGGTGATCCAGTCTGTCTGTGGTTGCCATGCCTTGACCATCAGAGGCAGAAGCAAGAATTTGTGTTTTCTGTGTTTCAAGTTTATACATGACAACTAGAAAAAAAGAGGAAATGTGTAAAAATTTAGCAGGAACGTTATGGGAGTAATGGAGATGTAGAACAGTGGATAGAGAGGAAGCAGTGGGATGGAAGTCCTCTAGTTCCAACCCATGGCAGAATGTTTGGACATTGAAGGAGTTTGCTGTCCTTAAGCTTGTGGAATGATTCAGTTGCCATTGCACTCTAAAAGACAAAATCTAAAAACTGAAACAGAGTAGAGGCCATGGTAATTGAACTTCTTCTTTAAGGTCAGGTTAGGTAAACAAAGGGAAAGTTTTCCCTAATTTTTATATTTACTCTAGTAGTGTCTGTTACCCTGCACCAAGGTGAAAACTACAAAAAATGCCTGAGGTGGAAAATTGAATCAAAGAGTGAAAACACTGATCTAGCATTGGGCTAAAAAATGAGCTGAATGCCTAGAAAAGACAGAACTTATTAGGCAGTTCTAACAAAAGAAACAAACATTTCTATATGTTGCTTTCACCTTATGTTTAGTCTGAGAGGAACAAAGCAATCCCTGGAAGAGACAGACAATATCCTCCCCCACACTTAGCAGCACAAAAGATGGGTGGTACCATTATCATGGGAAACCTGCTCAGCTCATGTAACGTTTCACTTAAACTGTGCAGAACAGAAATCTCTGAGTACACAGAAATAAATGCTCTTTTGAGTTAAATAACAAAGCTATGCCAAATCCTTCAGTACTCACATTTATAACATAAATAGCCTCCAGAGTCGTCTGTTTATTTATCAATTGTTAATTGGGTTGATGTTTACTCATGATTGCAAACAATGATTAATTTATAGCTGAGTGTTATTACTATGATAGTGAAGAGATCATTAGAAAGAAGGATTATAATAGAGTTCTCTGCACTTGTGAGGCTAGTAATAAAGATTGACTAATATAATTAGATAAAGCTTTATTACAAATACTATTAAATTGAATCTGGACTTTATTTAAATGCACTGGCCTGTTATCTAAAATATATTAGCAGAGTGTGTGGGTTAAGTAGACCCCCTGCTTACACTGTTTACTGTCTCCTTCAGAGATTAAAATGGTTTTATACTTGTTGGTTAAATTGCTATACTACGCTCTATGCATTAGTATTATTTCTGTTGAAAACTTTAAAGAATATTATTGTAGCAGAAGAAAAATATTTACTTTCAATTTTCATATGGATGATTTCCAACTGATCATAGGTTAATCAAACTGAATTCAAGAAGGCAATTTTAGGCTTTTTTTCATTTTCTAAGTCTGCTAACACTTTTTCATAATGCTATTTAATAGAAGTGAAAGTAAGATTTCTGTGGGAATCCAATGACAATGTTATGGAGCATTTGATTTTTTTTTAAATTTCCATGGAATCATGGAAGGCCACAACAGAAGCTGAAGTATCTATAGTAGCAGATCATGAAATAATATTACAGAGACTATAATTTTGTAGAACCGTCATAGGTTACACTGTAAATACTCTGTGGTTTCATGAAAAGTGAATGCAAAATTTCTACTTTTTATTGTCAAATTCTTCATGAATAGAGAAACACAGTTCCCACCTTCTATGGCCTGAGTGCTTGAAGATTTAATGTCTTCTAAAATTGCTTCAGCTACATATTGCCAGATTGCGAACCCTCAGGCTATGCAAAAATGCCCTGATCCTGATAGGTGCTGAGTCTCAAATGAAACATATTGAGATCAGTTCTTGCTAAGCACCTATCAATATCTATTTCCAAATGGCCACAAAGCATTTCTGTGCTTGGCTGAGACTTGAAACCCTTATAATATTTATAATGAGAAATTGAAAGTTCTTGCCCTATGATTAGAAAGGATTCCCACTGGGCTCTGCAATTACTGTTGTGCTGCTCTGCTAGCTGTGTGCTCTGTGCACAAATACATGATACTCTTCACAGTTAACAAAGCCAACAGGTCTACAGTCATGTTGCTATCCATGTTGAAAAGTTACTGAAGTATCTTAGTACTGAAAAAAAAAACCCTGTGGGTTTTTTGTTTTGCTTGGTGGAATCTCTGTCTTAGAAAAAAAGTGGTTTGGAATAGATGAATTTATATGAACTCATTACTAAAAAGATACATAGAAGAAATGTTGAAATACTGAGGTTCAAAACTAAAAAGCTGGACAAATGCTAGAACTACAGGTGCCTTACACAAAATGCTGTCACTGTCAGATGAGTGGGTGGAAATGTGAAAAGTTTAAATATGCATCATAGAAATTATTTGTGAAGGATTAATAATGGCTCAAATTAGTCTCAGAGAAACTCAGGACATATTCTTTGAGTGTTTTCACAGAAAGGGTCTGCTAGATTGCACCTTGGCACAGCAAGTGAAGAGAGCCTTTTGATCTTGACTGGCTTGATGGGATGAAGTAGACTTTAATCACAAGTGACTAATAAATCACAAAATATGATTTGTCTTTCCCAGAGAAAGTAAATATTTATTTATTTATTTCAACTGTGTGTAGGAAATAGAGGGTTTTTTATGGTTTGTCTAAATCTGTTGGCAAGCTTTAGCATTATTAGTTTTCTCCAGCACTCTGTCCCAGGTCTGTCAATTTGACTATTGAAAAATCAGGTTTTGTTCTCAAACAACTCTTGCCACCTGTTTGCTTTCTGAAATGAGCAAAGAGAGGCATTATAAAAGGGAGGGATGAGAAATAGAGGCAAACATCCAAGAACAGAGTTGAAGGCAAAATTGAGAGTGTTGCGTTGTTTTTACTTTTAAAAATGCTTAGATATGAATTAAAAGAGTCCTGGTTTTTCTACTGTTAATAATATAGAATTGGATTTGTGAAAACCAATACATTATTGTTATTACTTTATTCAATTTTCTGGTATTCCTTTGGATCCAGATCCTTTTTTTTGTTAGGTTTTGGACTCTGGAGACATTAAACAAGAAGGGGGGGGAAGTCATCATTCTTTATAGCAGTTTATGAAAACTGGCACATAGCTGGCATGTGAAAAGCTGTCATGATAATAAAATTTTTGATTGATTTGACAATGATATACTTGCTCATATAAATCCATGCAACCTCAAAAGACATCAAATGCGTACTTAAATCCTCTCAAATACAGACCATTTTATTCAGTTGTTGAACATTAAGCATAGAAGAATTAGATAATTTTAGCTAGTGTATTTAAAGCAACTACAAGTTGACTTTTGTTTTCTTTTAATCTTCAAAGTTTCCAGGCTAGCCTTTCGCTGAAGAATATACAACATTTTAGTTGTTTGATAGTGTTGCAACAAGAAAAGAATAAAAGGCAGAATAATACAGCTGTTGTTTTTAAAGTAAGTAGTTGTTTGACAACCATAGAGATACAATAATTGTAATTCACTGAGCAGGGCTCTGTGAGGAAGCAGGAGTCCCTTTTGGAACTACTCCACAGTTTCCCAGCTGTTATCTGTTTTCTTCACAAAAGGAGGGCTTGAATCACATCTTGAGCCTTCTAGAATGTATGTTGCACTGGATATAGTGTGTATTTAATTTTGGACTGGAAAATGAAGCCAATGTAAACTCCATTATTGCTAGGCTTTTTTTATTTCTCTGACATCTGACACAAAAGGTCGTGACTGCTTATGTCCCATTTAAAACAACAGTAAAGATTCAGAAAACACAGACAGTCTGCTTATGAGTGCAACCTGTAGTTCTGCTTACTGTCATGTGCCATTTCTTTCAGGGGTGATATTTGGAGATATGAGGAGGAAATTGGCTCTCATCTCCCAAAAGTGAATGACGTTTGAACAGTCTTTGTTGCACACTTCCCAAGAAGTACTTTTTGAAACAAACCATTTTTGTAAGGTGTTGTCTGTTCTACTGGAGTGTAACCATGAGATTGTGTTTTGGGTTTTTAGAACTGAAATTTACATGAAAGGGTAGCACAGAAGTGATCAAAATTCTGGACTCGCTATGGAGTGGTGATCCAGCATGCACTGTTAGCCCTGCTGAGCCTCCTATGCATTGTTACAAATCAGAAAAGCTACCTTAGGATCGCTCAGTCTACAAAAGAACAACAGGGTGACTTTCTCTTCATATTAAGGAAATGAGGTTATAATTTGTATTACAGTCTCAAAGAGTGTGTAAGATTGAAATAAGGTAGGTTTGAATGAGAGACAATAGTTTATAACAGAAAAGAAAGAAAAATTTTTATTTTTTTCACTTAAAATAGAGAAGAAATAGAAACTGGACCCAGCAGAGCTTCTGATTGGTTTGAAAAAGGAAATCAGTAAGTGCCTGATACAGCTAAAGAGGGAGCAATTTTAATCAGTACAGAACAAGTAAACTATTTATTCATCCTGGTGAATGGTAGAAAACCCCCAACTTAGATGTAGAAACTTATAATGAAATATGTCCAGAGAGTTGATACTGAATATTGTAATCTTTGTAGTTTAAATTTTTTTATATCTAATTCAAGCATTCAATCTGTTGGGGAAATTTTAATTCACAAATTCTTTTTAAAATTAGTATAATTGTGAAAGAGCTGTTAAAGAAGGCTATAAAATGAAAACCTTTATGTGAGACTTTTTTTTAATCATATGATGTGGTATTTTTCACCGAATGTTTGTTGTACAATGTCTTATATAATTGTTATTGACTTTAGATTGATTTAACATATTGATGACTAGGTGAACTGCCATTGTAAACTGGCTGTCCAAAATGTAATGAAAGTTTGGCTCTAGTGATATTTATTTTTGCTTGTATGAGGTGGGGGGAAGCAAATATATCTTTCTCTAAGAAGACACATATGAGATACCTTGAAGTTAGTTTTTAATTAATGTTCTTGCATCTGTCTCAAAACCAGATAATAGTCCTGTATTACTGCTAAAAGATGCAAGTAGATATTCCATTATTTCTGTTTCCTTCATTTCTTCTCTTTCTTACAAACATGAAAGAGCAATGAACATTGAGTTAGAAAACCTAAGTACCTTACAAATAAATGAAATTTGTGACATTTCCTAGCATAAAGTTTAGCATGTTGTCACCTTAGAGTGCAGAGTTTTAGAACAAGAGGAAATGGCCTTAAGTTGTGCCGTGGGAGGTTTAGATTGGATATTAGGAAGCATTTCTTTATCAAAAGGGTAGTCAATTACTGGAACAGGCTTCCCAGGGAAGTGGTTAAGTCACTCTCCTGGCGGTATTTTAAAGATCTGTCAATATGGCGCTGAGGAACATGGTTTAGTGGTGTCTTGTCAGTGCTGGGTTAAGAATTGGACTTGATGAACTAATTTAAAGTTGTTTTCCAAACAAAAAGATTCTGTGATTCCAAGGCTTTTTTAATGCAGAAAGCTGGACAAATCCTTTCAACACAGACTGTTTGACCCAGTCTGCATGGTCAAAGGAATATGATTTTGGAGTCTGCATCAAATGGAACCATATGAATCTTTTATTTGTAAAACGTTGGATGAAATGCGTGCATACTGGTGTCAGACATAGTCTTACATTTATTTAATGTATTTAATTAATTTGAAAATACTTTATTTTGTTTGGTATTCATTTCTAAATGTTCCAAGTACTAAATGGAAGCAAAAAAGGAAGGAATTCCAAAAGAGGCTGAGTGGCTAAGCTGTCTATTTTGTCCTCATTTTAAGTGAAATATGACTGTTCTTCTCCCCAATTTAAAAATTCTAGTCAAAATGTATGCATAGAGCATAGAAGTACAGAATGATAGGAGTCGGAAGGGTCCTCTGGAGATCATCTTGTCCAACCACCACACCAGAGCAGGTTGCAGGGGATGCTGTCCAGGTGGGTTTTGAATGACTCCAGAGACAGAGACTACCACATCCCTGGACAGCCTGTTCCTGTGCTCTACCACTCTCAAAGTAAAGAAGTTCATCCTTGTGTTTAGTTGCAACTTCCTATATGCAAGTTTGTTCCTGTTACTTCTTCTGTTATTGGGCACCGCTGACAAAAGACTGGCCTCATCCTCCTGACGCTCACCCTTCAGGTATTTATAAGCATTGAATAGAATCTCTTCTTAGTCTTCTCTGATGTCACTCAGCCTTTCTTTATAAAATAGATATTCTAGTCTCCTAATCATCTTTGTAGCCCTTTGCTGTACCCTCTCAAGCAGTTCCCTGTTCTTCTTGAATTGGGAAGCCCAGAACTGGACACAATACTCCAGATGAGGCCTCACCATGGCAGAGTGGAGGGGGAGGAAAACCTCCCTCAGCCTGCTGGCCACACTCTTCTTGGTGCACCCCAGGATGCCATTGGCTTTTTTGGCCACAAGGGCACATTGCTGGCTCATGGTCATCTTGTCTTTATCTGTTCTTTTTCCACAGAACTTCTTTCCCATGAGTTAGGCCCTAACCTGTACTGATGCATAGGATTATTTCTCCCTAGCTACAGCAGCCTACACTTGCCCTTGTTGAACTTGATGAAGTTACTCTCTGCCCAGCTGCCCAGCCTGACAGGATAGGCTTCTAATGTGTCAGGCACTCCTCCCAGTTTTGTGTCATCAGCAAACTTACTGAGAGTAGACTCTATCCATTCATCCAGGTCATTGATGAAAATGTTGAACAGGACTGGACCCAGTACTGGCCCCTGGGGAAAACTGCTTGTTACAGACCTCCAACTAGACTATGTGCCACTGACCACAACCCTCTGAGCTCTATCTTTCAGTTAGTTTTCAATGCATCCCACTGTCCGTTCATCTAACCCATACTTCTTAATCTTGCCTATGAGGATGCTGTGGGAGACAGTGTTGGATGCCTTGGTGAAGTCAAGGTAGACAATGTCTCCACCCTCCCCTCATCTATCCATCCAGTTGTGCCCTCACAGATGATTAGACAGATATAACTTCCCCTTGGTGAATACACAAAGAAAAAGAGCTGACAACCTTCAGATGAATGCAGTGACATTTGTTTTTCGGAGATCCCGTTGTGAGGAAGTCACAGGACTTTGCCTTGTCTATATAAATTGTGCGTTACTTGGTTTCTAAGTGCTAAACTAGTGATGGATGATTCAGTCCAAATGTTAGCTTTGTGTGTTGAAAGCCTGTCTCTAATATACCTTGAACTCTGGATGAATTTTTATATGACTTTACATGAGCACTCATGAAAACAGGAGCAAGCTATTTCATTGCCAAATCTCAAGTGGCCAACCTGGTGCAACTGCTATAATTTTTGTAGGTGACTTGAGAAATGTAGTTATTACCCAGCAGTGGGGAGCAATGAATGTGTTAATGCCTAGATTGGCAGGGCTGCTTTTGAGGTATTCAGAACAAACACCTTAGTCAGCAGTCACAGGTGGGGAAAAAATACCTTTGGCTGTGAAAAATATCACAATTGCTCAATTCAGTTTTTCACAGTCCTTTGTCAAATGACTTCACCTGTGTCTTAGTCCTCAGCAGCTGCAAGGTTTCTTCAGAGAAGGCTGAACTGGTGTAGAGGAAGAAAAGTGTATTGAATCTTTGAGCATGGTTTCTAAACTCTTTGCCAGGAGTTGTTCTTGATGAATCAAGAGACCAAAGACATTTTGACTTCATTCTTAATGCCTCACGTTTGCAAGATCTGGGCTTTCATGATCTGTCTTAAGCAGAGATATTTGTAGAATGTCTTTTGTGAAATGTATTTCTCGGAGAGAGGCTAAAACTACTGAATTTCTAGCTGCTTTTGCAGAAAAGAAGTACAAGACTGTTTGCTCAGCTGTATAAAATCACTGAGTGCTTTACTGAGAACACAATTAATTATAGCAAACATATTACATCCTGTGGAAAAACAGTGGTTTTATGTCGTTTCTTGTCCCAGGGGGTTCGTTTTCAGTGGATGGACTTGAGCAGCCTTGAGAGGTAGGCCAAGCCAACCTCATGAAGCTCAACAAGGCCAACTGCAAGGTTCTACACCTGGGCTGAGGCAATCCCAAGCAGAGGTATAGACTGGGCAAGAAGTGGGTCTAGAGCAGCCTTGAGTAGAAGAACTTGGGAGTGTAAGTTGATGATAAACTCAACAAAAGCTGGCAATGTGTGCTTGCACCCCAGAAGGCCAACCATGTTCTGGGCTGTATCAAAAGAAATGTGACCAGAGAAATGATTCTCCCCCTCTATTCTGCTCTCATGAGATGCCACCTGGAGTAATGTGTCCAGTTCTGGTGCCTCCAGCATAAGAAAGACATTGAACTGATGGAGTAGGTTTGGAGGAGGGCATGAAGACAGAGGGCTGAAGAACCTCCCTAATTAGGGCAGGCTGAGAGAATTGGGGTTGTTCAGCCTGGAAAAGAGAAGGCTCTGGGAAGACCTTACAGCCACCTTCCAGTACCTTAAAGGGGCCTACAAGAAAGCCAGAAAGGGACTTTTTACAAGGGCTTGTAGTGATAGGGTGGGAGGGTAGATTTAGACTAGATATTAGGAAGAAATTCTCTCCAGTGAGGATGGTGAGAAACTGTTAACAGATTGCCCAGGGAGATCACGAATGTCCCCTCCCTGGAGGTGTTCAAGGCCAGGTTGGATGAGGCCTTGAGCAACCTGGTCTAGTGGAAGGTGTCCCTACCCATGGCAGAGGGGTTGGAACTAGATGATCTTCAAGATCCCCTCCAGCCTAAACCATAAAAATCTATGAATCTAGAAGGCAATTTCCCAAACAACAATAACCATGTGATAGTGAATCTTTGAGAGCTGTGTAGCACAGACCAAGACCTAATAAATTATATCTTAATGCTGGCATACATCTGTATGTTCAATGGGCTGTGTAAATGAGAGATGGGGTGGAAGGCATGCTGAACATAGGATTTCTAGCAAAAAAGACATCAGTGCAAAAGCCCTCTAAACAATGCAGATTTTGTTGCAGTCTAGCCCTGCAATCTCTACAAAGCTCTGTTTCCCCCTCTCCAGTCACAGGTAGATAGTGAATTAGAATTTATCTTTTTTTCTTATGTTAAATTTTGAGGTTGGACAGTGAGAGGGACCTTTTACCTTAAAAAAAACTCAGATGAATGTATAGCAGGCAAGAGTACAAGTGAGTAAATCCCTCATGAAAAGGATCGCACTGGAAAACTCTAATGTCTTACCATCGACTGCAGAGATGTATGGTCTGATGATTGGACTTTAATTACAATTTCCTACATCTCATGAATCCTTTTTTATTTTAAAACCCATTAATTCTGAGCTTACTAAGAGTTTTTTTTAAATGAGATTATTTTGTTTGGGATATGACAGTTACAACTAAAAGAAAATTTTGAAATCTATTTTTTAAATGTTACAAAAGAGGAAATACCCTAAATCAGTGCTGCTGTAATTGTCTGGGGTGAAAAGATGAAAGAAAAGTGGTTTCTAAGTAGATTGCTTTCGAGATAAAATATTTCATTTTATTAATGTTTAACCAAGTCTGACATACACTATTTCAAAATTTCAGGGCACGTGAACAAGACCTGATGCTATTAAATACAAGATTTCATAAGTTTTTAGGCAATGTGATATGCCATGTGATCCTGTGATTCACGGTTTTGAAGTTGACATTGAAGTGAAAGTTAAAACAGCATTTGTATACTGCACAGATCAATGGAGTTAGAAGGAACCCTAACTGTCCTGAAAATATTTTAAAATCTACTGTAAAATGTGTTCATTGTTGAAAAACTGGATCAGTGCTTGATGAGATGATCATAGTACTGTGTGCAAAGACTAGGTGGTTAGATTTTCCCAAGAAGTGTTTTTTGTGTGTAATCAGACAATCTGAAATCAGATTTAAGCATGAAAAGAATACTGTTTTCCAGTGTTTTTGTAATATTTACTGTTGATTTCAAAGACCGTTAAAGCAAACTTCTGTGGGGTTTCATACTAAATCTTCTTTAAAGTAGTTTGGCAAAGATTTTACAGATATTTAATATCTTTAGCATACATCTTTGATTTCAGCATGTTAGGGTTGTGGGACATGTTTGTCTGTCTTAGACTCTTTGAAGATGCCACATAGGCTTCTTTCAGATCAGATCACACCTCGGAAAAACACTTAATTGAGTCCAAGTTCTTCTGTGTTGGTCTTCAAAAGCAGTAAAAATAGCCACTAAAAATAAACCATCCTTATAGGGGAGATACAGTGTGAACTAGATCTCTGTGAAGCTGTTTAGAAAATACGCTTCCTTTTTAAGGTTATCTTCACTCATTTCTTTCAGTATCATGTGAACATTTAACAAAAAAGCTGACATTCCTATCATAGTGCTGTGGTTATTCTTCTGCTGTCCTATGTGGCTATTTCCCACATTTGTCAAGGCAAAGGTTGAAGGGGGTATGGACAAGGGAAATAGGTCTCCCATTCATTCCTATCTGTCAGGAGTTCACTTTGTCATGATAACATTCAAGGAGTATATTTATCTATCCTGCTACTGGAGGTTAAAGCAAGGGTAAAAAAAAAAGAGAAGGGAAGAAATCATGTTTTAAAAATTTACAAATTCTGCTGCAAAGACTGTAAACAGAGTGAGGCTTGCAGTGGAATGTATAAAATACTGCTGCATTGATAGCAATGGGGCGGCTAGCTGCCACAAATCCGCTCATATAAACAGAGAAACTCTTGCTGCAGATTGGGTCTGTTTTGGCTTAAAGTCTGAGGAACACATTGCTTTCAAAGTGAATTCTTAGGTGTCACTTCCCATAACTTATAGCAGAAGATTACAAAGCTACTGATATAACATATTAGTTTGATGGACAGAATTATACCCCCAACGCTTCCTGCTCTCCCCAATGACGCACACTAACTTAGTGTGCTGTGACAGCTGCCTTGATTTACCACCAGGCTGGGAGGCCAAGTGGGAGAGGGAACATTCACATGAACGCAGGGGCTGATACTGGCCCACAGCCTAGTTTATAAAGCTGCCCTGTAATTCACCACAAATGTGTCACCATTAAAAGGGAAAAAAGGATTGCAGATAATAAATACTCTTTAATTTATTAGCTAACAACAAAGAGATCAGAGCCAGTTGTGATGTGATTGTTTGACATAATATTGTCAAGGAAAAAAGCTAAGTTGACCAAAGATGTATATTACACATTCAAGCAGATGCATCAACTCTTGGCTTGTCACAAGCAGAGCTAAACAAAACGCCAAACAGAGGAGAGAACTGGCAAACAGCAGAGTCATTTATCTCTGAAAGAGACATATTCAAGAGCAAGTGAAATAAGACATAGTTCTTTGGGCTTGGTCAAGGGCCAAGTTCTAACTATTATAAATTAAATGTTTTGTGTATCGTATTTGGCAACAGCAGCAGCTCTTACCATCCTGGTCATGGTAGGAGAGTGTTAGATTTTCCTGTCTCCTTTTGCCAGAATGGTGGCTTTTGTTGTGGGGGACAATATTAGAATGTGTCCATGCATACCAATGGCTACAATGTGTGCTATAAAAAAGGCATATAGGTTTTGCAAATACAAATAAGAGCTGTTAGGCTAGACACCATAGAGAATTTGATTTTCTTTTTTGTCTTTTTTTTTAAAGGCAAACAAAAAAAAAACTTTTAGAAGTTATGACTCTAAAAACTTTGTGCTCTGGATTGTTTGAATTCACAGAATATAGAGTCATCAGTAAAATTATTTCAGGTTCATACGTTTTTGAGTTTTGAACTTCATGAAGTTTATTTTGAGGAAACTTTACTTTTCTTTATTTTTTTTTTTCCATATGACCATTGTTCATACCACTGCAGTTAGCTTGGTGTCAGCATTTGCATTATAAATTACACTTCAGTGGTTTGGATTTCAGCTGTAAAAAGTTTTGCCCTCGTTTGAAAACATGCACAAAATCAGAACATGCAGGTTGTGTGTTTATGTGAGCACATTTATGGTTTTGGTGGTTACCTTTTTTTCATGAGAAATAATATTTAAAATTAGATTCATTAATGTTATCCTAGAATATGAATATCATATTATGCAGTCCCAAATGTGTTCCATGAATGCTGCACATTATATTCTAATACCAGAGTCAGGTAAATAATATGCACAGACCCAGCTCTTGATTGTTTGTCACTCAGTTAGTGAAGATTACTGGAGTAAATTCAGTGGAGTATCTCCAGATTTATTGTAGTATAAATGAATGACAAAATTTCTGAACCATGTAATGTAACATGCATCTGTATTATATCTTATGCACACACTTAAGACATGTTAAACATGCAAATCTGTAGCTGAAAAAATTTTGATTAAGCCAAAGCAGTGTTTTTCATGTTGTTAGAACAAAGAGCTGGAGGATCAGGTATGGGGTGCTGCCATGTGTATCTGCTCTAAAAAGAATGTAGTTCAGTTCCTTTACCTCTTCACCTTTCAGGAATGTGAAAAGTTAGGAAGTGTTCTCTAACTTGTATTAAGTAGAAAATAGAAATTTCTATGAAAATCACACTAATACAAGACCTGAGCATTATTTAAACTCTCAAACAAAAGGCCAAACCAACTTTTTGCAGTACATGGTCCTCATGCTGAGATACTTGTACAGGTACAAAATTATCCAATAGATAAAGATCTATGAAATTATTTGCTTTGATATAATACATATTGGCCTGAAAAGACTGAATTGCTGAAATTTTGTCTGCTTTTAGTACACTGACATCGTCTTACAATTTTTCACAGATTGAATTTAGAATGGAAATTAAAACTCTATGTATATTCTTCAGGGACTTGCCCTTTCTCCATTTCTCCTAACAGCTAGATCATACAGCAATTCTTTCAAATAGAAAAGGAAATGTATAATTCGCCACGAGGAAAGGAAAGAGGCTCAAGTCATTCACACCCTGTTGGGAGGCTGAAAATTCTCTGGATGATCCAGGTCAGCAGCTCTGAATGTGCTCCCTGGCAGGGTGTCGGGCAGATGTATCTAGGTCTCTACAGTGGCTTTTCAGATGTTAAGCAGCCAGGGAAAAGGAGCCTCTATGGAGGTGTGGATGGGGCAGTGGTCCTTCCCACAGCAGTTTCTAACACATTGAATGATCTCTATCCTCAGGGCAACATACATCACATTTCACCAACCTATCTGTGACGAGTAATTAAAGGAAACTTTTTGAATGATATCCTAAATGAAAAAGAGAGGACAGGACAGTCTGTGTCAAAATTTATAACTTAAATTGCTCAGTTTTGATGAACAGGGAGGTCAGTTCCCAAGAAGAGGGAACCAGAATGTGCTAAATAATGGAAAAACATCATTTGGGATAGAGAAAGAACAGTATGGAGCCCACTTTGTGACATTACCCAGAATAATTAATGACAAGCAGATGGATATATAGCAGGAAGTACTTTACCATTTGTTAAAGGTAATACATGCAAGTGTTTCATATTTAAGCAAAGACATAGGAAAAAACCCAACCTCTGCTTTCACAGTCTGATGGTCTTGAAGTCCATTTCATCATTCTGAACCTCAGGGACATGGCTGCAGATAAAGTCAAAGTAATTGTCACAAAGTGGGCTCCATACAGTTCTCATGTAAGTAAAAAATTTCCCAGATATGGTCTAATCTCCCCCAAAACTAAGTAAATATAGAAAAAAGAGAAGTAATCTCCTTTTCATTAGTATTTCAAATCTAAAGGCTAAAACCCACAGAATAGTTTCAAAATAATACATCCTGATCACAGAATCAAAGAATCAACCAGGTTGGAAAAGACCTCCAAGATCATAGAGTCCAACCTATCACCTAGCCCTTCTAATTAATTAAACAGTGTCACTAAGTGCCTCATTTGCTTCATCCAGCCTCCTCTTGAACATCTCCAGGACAGTGACTCCACCACCTCCCCAAGCAGCCCATTCCAGTGCCAATCACTCTCTCTCTGAAGAACTTCCTCCTAATATCCAGCCTATACCTCCCCCAGCACAACTTGAGACTGTGTCCCCTTGTTCTGTTGCCTGGGAGAAGAGACTGATCTCCACTGGCTTACAGCCTCCTTTCAGGTAGTTGTAGACAGCAATGAGGTCAGCCCTGAGCCTCCTCTTCTGCAGGCTAAACAACCCCAGCTCCCCTCAGCCTCTCCTCAGAGGGCTGTGCTCCAGACCCCTCACCAGCTTTGTTACCCTTCTCTGGACACGTTCCAGTACCTCAACATCTCTCTTGAATCGAGGGGCCCAGAACTGGACACAGGACTCAAGGTGTGGCCTGACCGGTGCTGAGTACAGGGGCAGAATAACCTCCCTTGTCCTGCTGGCCACACTATTCCTGATAGCGACCAGGATGCCACTGGCCTTCTTGGCCACCGGGCACACTGCTGACCAGTACCTCCAGGTCCCTTTCTGCCTGGCTGCTCTCCAGCCACTCTGTCACAGCCTGTAGTGCTGCATGGGGTTGTTGTGGCCAAAGGGCAGAACGTGACACTTGGACTTGTTCAAACTCATGACGTTGGACTGTGCCCATCTGTTCAGCCTGTCCAGGTCCCTCTCCAGAGCCCTCCTGCCCTCTAACAGGTCAACACATGCTCCCAACTTGGTGTCATCTGCAAACTTATTCATGGTGGACTCAATCCCCTCATCCAGATTGTCAGTGAAGATGTTAAACAGGACTGGGCCCAGCACTGATCCCTGGGGCACACCACTAGTGTCCGGCTGCTGACTGGATGTGACTCCATTCGCCACTACTCTCTGTGCCCTGCCATCCAGCCACTTCTTAACCCAGCCCAGAGTGCCCCATCCAAGCTACAGGCTGCCAGTTTGGCCAGGAGTTTGCTGTGGCAGACAGTGTCAAAGACCTTGCTGAAGTCCAGGTAGGCTACATCCACAGCCTTCCCCACATCCAGCAGGTGGGTCACCTGCTTATAAAAAGAGATCAGGTTGGTCAAGCAGGACCTGTGCTGGCTGGCTGATTTGCAGGTGGTGTATTCTTTAAATGAAGAACTACATTCTTTAAGTGTCAGAGTTTCCTGTTTCCTTATGAAATGAAATTCTTCTCCTTATTCCTTAAATTCTTGAAAGAGAAGCACATAGAAAACACAAAGATTAAATATAATGTATAAAACGCTATTCTAGTCTCCTATAGTTTTCAAAAGAAACATTATAGCCTTAACTCCCACTGATGACATTTAGAAATTCAGACACGATTCAAATGAATTCAACAGCACACCATGGTGTCTTCTAGGAATCATTCTTTTTAAAGTTAAAGATTAAATTGTGTGTATTCATGCTTATTAACAGTAACCACATTATATTTTACCTTGCTGCTCTTTAAATATGAGGTAACTTACAGAAAATTAATGCAAGAACAGATAAAAAACAAATCACATTAATATCATACAAATGTTCTAAAGAAAATTAGAAGCAGGTTGTAAAACCATATTAAAACAAATACGATATGTGCTAGAATGCATGACAAAATTAATGTAACAGATGAAGAAATGCTGAGTGCTTAATGTTACATACAGCAAAATTTATATACTTCATACTGAAATAAAGAAACCAGCATAATATATATTAAATAAATTAAATAGAAAAGATGAGAGAAGTGGTTAGAAACTGAATAAAATGTAACAGTATTATGGACTGAATCTAGCAAACACATAACAGACTGAAGTCTATTGAAATGACTAAAACAAATAGGCTGGATCTAAACCATGCTGGGTTGAAATAAAGAAAATATGCAGTGTGGAAATCTCAGTAAAACTCTAGCTACTACTCCATCAAGGTCGCATGACTCATTTAACAATTTTGACTGCACTACACAAGCATCAAAGACCATTAGAGTATTAGATTTTGTATTTAAAAATTATGTATTATTCATATCTGGGTCTACCAGACAAACTCCTAATGTGATTTTATCAAAATAACTTATTCTCTCTCAAGTGCTTTTTATCCCTCCTTCTCTTGCCCTTCCTCCTCTCGTTCTCCCCTCATTTCCCACCTTGTCCTCTTTTCTCTTATCTTCTCCCTCCCTTTTGCAGTCTCCTACATACCTGTTCTCACAAGCTTTTTCTTTTGCCGGCACCTTTTCTCTCTTTCACTTTTTCCTATCCTCTCCCCATCTCAGTCCCTTTCACTCTTTCACATGTCCTCTCTTTCTTACACTTGCTTATGCCTCTTGATCAGCTGTTCTCTGTCTCTCTTTCTAAATGTTGTCTGGGTAATAATGATTCCTGTATTCTGTTTTTCTGTGTATTTTTAATGTACAAACAATTGAGATAACCAATAGAATGTATTACCAGATAAGATATAAAGTTCATTTGAAGTCAAATGTGAAAATCCTCGTACTTTGTGTGGTGATGTGCAGAAATGGAAATTCTGAAAAACCCAGCTCTCTCTAGGCTATCTTGTTTATATCTGAGTAGCCATTCTTCCTGCTGCACTATTCACGTGCTTTTCAAAACCGAATTTAAATTCAGATATGGAACCCGATTGTCATTGAAGCACTTCTAATTCCAGCAATGGAATCAGACTTGAGGTTGAGATTTTAATTGCTCCATATTGTGAATATATGGGCCTTGTCTTGGCTGTGTTGTTGACTACAGAGATTCATTAGTCTAATTGTTTTCCTTTGGTTTGATTATATCACAAGTTTAAAAAACAAAATGACCCTATACTTCAGACTTTTCCAATACAGATTTTAGCATGTAGATTTTCTTTTCTTTTTCAAAATCACCCATTAAATGTCTTAAAAGTTGGAGGATCAGTGAGTTCCTGTCTTTGTAGTTTTATTTCTTAGCTGTTAAACTCAGACTGTAAATGAAAAGTGTATTCCTGTTTACGCTGCTTTCAAAAGTCTGCCCTTTTAAGTTCATTTTATTGTAATCGTTTTTCTAAACAAAGTGCTTGTTCTGACTTAACCAGAGCTGATGATGACTTGATATTTTTTTAGCGATGTAGTATTTGACATATGAAGTTCTCCATTAAAGAAAGAGGGACAAGAGAAACTTTTGGGTTTTGTTTGGTTTTTTGTTTGTTTCATATTGGTGTCTGGAAGGAGTTTGACTTTTGTGGCTATTTGGTCATAAAGTGTTAAAAAGAAAGCAGTGTTTATGGCTTTTTATTGTCAGTGCATAGTGCTGTGGAATACCTGAGGTTCTCTTCCATTAATGAAGCTATGTCAATGTCAGCAAGTACCCCAGAGTAATAGGATGTGTGGAGCAAAGTAATGCATGCTGAAGACTTGGTATCTCCACTATAGTCATTGGAGTAACTGGCAGATGGAAGACTGTGTTTTATAATCTGTATCTTACAATATGCTCAGAGAATAGTGTCTGGATAGAGAGTGCACCATATTGAGTGGCTGGTTGTTAAAATCTGCAGGATATTTATTTCCTCTATCTACAGTTTTAAAAAAATCACTCTACTATAGTGATTCAGCCAGAATTTTAGAATATTTTTTCCAATAAACCTAGTCTTAATTAATTATTCTTTTAAAAACCAAACATGATTTAAACAGAAGCATGCTGTTTTTAGATGCTGTCCTGTGTTTCCTGGAACACTGTATTTGGAAGTTCTGGTAGGTAAATAATTTTGAAACATAAATGTTGAAGATAAACAAAATTAAGGAAAATAGTGATGGGGATGGGAAAGCCACCTGTGTGCTTTGTAAAGAATTTGGTATTGCATAGAATCCTCATATATTTAGTATTGTACTTCATTTAATAGCTGGTCGCTAACTTTGCATCATTTTGGAGTTGCACTGGAGAGGCTTATTTCTTGAAGCTTTAGGATAGCTGCATAAGGAAGCTTGGAAAATGCCCTGTGTGCAGTAATTTTTACCAAGTAAAATTTTAGGTTGCTTTCTATTATTTTCAAAATTAGTCTTACGAACCTAGATGGGCTGTTATACAAATGAAATGGCAAGAAATTTTGAGCTGTGAACTTCAGCTCCCACTCTATCTTTTTCTGCTCAGATGTCCTGGAAGTTTTCTATTTTTGCACTGTGCTTTGCTTTAGTTTCTGTAGATTGTGTATTTAAAAGTTCTCATCTTATTGTCCTTCACTGTTCTTTCTGAGGGGTAACAGACAGCACATCAACAGAAAAGGGCATAAATACCCTACTCCTAAATTAACCTTTTATGTTTATATCTCTGACACTTGTTGACCATTCTGATCCATTAAACAAGCATTAGTCAACTGTATACTGAAAACAGCCACAACTCTCCATCAAATGGAAAGACATTAAGCTTTCACAGCAGGAATCAGACAGCCTTCAAAATGTAAAGGAGTGTGTTGTAGTTTTTAAACATTCAAACTGTATTAATTCCTGTGACAGTTATCCCTTAAGTCATTTCAGACAGTTGCACACTTCTCAACTTTCACAGCTTTCATGTGGAGATCATGACTTTTTTTCTGATTGAAATATTTCTCCATCTCTCAGACTTGTATTCATACCAGATATGTTTTGAATCGGAAAAAAAAAAAAAAACCAAAACCTTAATAAGTTCACAGGTAATGGATTAAACAACTAGTATTTCCTCTTAATGGCACTTCAGCTGTGACTCTTAAGATATTCTAATCCTCTTGGTTTAAATGGATTCGCCGGCTGATACTGAGAAACTTTCAAAGACAGATCCAACATCTCTTAGTTCCAGTGTAAGTTTATCGGATATGTTTTAGTAAACTGTTGAGGAAAAACAAATAATTAAACTAAACAAAAAATGGTTTTTCCCCCCTCTGGATTTCTTGATCTTCACTTCCCTTTCAGAAACTGTTATTGGAAAGAAAAATTTTAAGAAGTTGTCTATCCTGGATTTGGAAGCTTAATCTGAGGACTGTATTATTTTTGTCCTGTTCTAGCTGTTCTTTTCTGGAGCAGTTGAGTGAGTAAATGAATATTTAGTGTGATTAAAGAAAAAAATCAAACAGAAGGCATCTGCTGTACTAATTTTTATGAGCCAGTCTTACAGTGCCTTTGACTGCTGACCTATGAAAACTTGGCCATTATGTATTAGCAGTCATGAATTTACTTCTCCAAAGAGTGTAATCTTTCTTTGCCCTATGGATCATCTTTGCCCTTTGTCCCACTGGACTAAATTTTCAAGATGTATTTAATAATTTTCATTTTTTCATAGTTTTCACTTTTGACACTGGGTCTGCATCAAGGACATCACTTAACTTCATTTCAAACTATGGCCACAACGACTATGTCCATTTCCAACTATCATAAACTATCCATAAATCAGGAAAAAGTGCCATGCTGCTTAGAACTGCTGAAATGAGCTTTTGAGCGTTTTGCTTACAAGGATGTCAGCCTGTCATAGAGTAAATCAACAAAGTGTCCTTAAACCTTTGTTCCATCAGGGAAATCTCTGACTTCATGGCTTGAAGCCTGGTTGTTCATTTTATTGCTCTATTTCCTCCCATTGCAATGCACACATGTGATTATTATTTTGTTTGGACACTACATCACACTTATTTCTACTTTATTTATGGCTGGTAATTACAGGTTTTATTGCTTACTCCTCTTCAGATTTTATCTGAAAATATCAAATTAAACTTCTGGTGACTTCTAGGCTCTGAAAGGCCACAGATTTACATTAATGCTTTAGGAACTGTTGAGTTGATTTTACAGTATTACTCGGTATTTATTGTACAGATTTTTACCATTCCCATTCTTGCTTTTCCTATATTGTTTTATTTTTGCTCTTTGAGGTCAAAGTTCATGTGTTGAAAGCAGCCATTCCTGGAGATTGCACTTAATATTGACGCTGCAGCATACCCATCTATTGGATATATTTGCACTATTTGAATCTGGCCTAGCTGTTATTTGGCTTGTCATTCATCTCTGAATTACTCTGTGCCCTCTGAAAATTTGCATGATCCCATTGTGTTTCTTATAGTTTGCTATTCACAGTCATTGAAAATCACTTGTAATATGTCCGCCTCTTACTGATCTCTAGGATGACACCATGTTGAAATTTTGCTCTGACAACCCTAATCATCCAGGAGGTGAGTTTTCCTCCAGCATACCAAAAAAGCTATATTCCTTTATAATCTTTAAAATAGCCAAAAGCTGAGAAATATGTGGCAGGGTCAAAAACCCTGGATGGTATTTCCATTGCCAAGCAACAATTCCTGTTACTACTGAATCTTAAGGAGTTGGAAAAAAGGAGATTGTTCATGGTGGCTTGAACTAGTATGGGGAATGACACAGTGTAATTGATAATGATTGCTTAACTGGGTTTTTGAAAAATTTCTTTCTGTTTTTTTTTTTTTTTTTTTTGCTCTTAGACAAAGCAGAATTGAGAGTAATTATGGGTTTTTTTTCAGCAATCACAGACTCATATAGCAAGCTCAGTCCACCAAAATCTATCAGAATTAATGTTTCTATTTTCATGCTTTACAGTGTTTGTATTTCTGCTAAGTTTGTGTTTAATCTCTGAGTTTGTTTATGAATGATAAATTTTAGGGATATGTTTACATTCTAATGATATATATTATTGTCAATTGTTAATATTCAAATAATGTAATCTTCAAAATTGTGCACTGGGATTATATTCTCCAGCAGGATAAAAAACACTGGGAACTATTTAAAAAAGTTTGATTCTGGAATGTGTTTGTTAAATCTTCAGATTAAGACAATTTAGAAACAAGATAGGGAAGCTTAGAGCAGTAGAATGACAGGTAATTAATTTAAAGATCTGCTGTAATGTATAAATTAACAGCAGTGTGCATATACGTTAGTAATCAATCAGTTCTGTCATCAAACAGTATATATTTGAATTTTATGGAATAAACTCTTCTTCATTAACAGCAGCATATATAAGTCCTGGTTTCATGAGTCAAAATTCCAATTTATGCTTACATGTTGTGCTCTAAGTGTACTTTAGGAGCATATTTTTCTTTGCAAAGGAAGAAACGCAGGCAGTATTATTCTGAGCCATAGTTGTGGAAATGTAGTTTTTCTTATATTTGTTTTAAGTAGTTGCAAAGTATTCTTACAAGAGGACTACAAACCTTGGCTTTCTTCTTTTTCAGAGAGATTTAACAGCCTTTTGCCTGTTCCCTTACATTTGCCAATTGTCTTCGGTCAGGTGGATAGGGTTGTCATAGAGGGTGCATAACAGTGACAAAGTAAATCAAATGTTAAGTAGGCCATATTAATTTGCATAATCCTTTTGAAAATCCTTCTAGGTGCATATTTGTTATGACATAGATATAATATTAAGAGAATATGATAGGAAAAATATATTAATGGAAGTTTAACCTTTTGATTCTTTGGTTTGTTCACAGCTAATTTGTTTTAATAACAGATTTACTAGAAAATGTTATATTGATAAGCAACTTTTTAAATCTGGTAACATTAAAAATGAAATGTAATAAATAGTATCATTAATACAGTTAATAAAATCTTCCAACAGTACTATCTAAAATGATTAAAAGGCTATATCTTAAATTCCTTAAATTCATGGAGAACAAGCAGACACTATATTACCTTTTCTGGCTTTATATGGATTACAATCTTACCTTTGTTTCTAATTCTAAAAAATTCCTTATGGCTCAAGTCACTGAAATTAAAGAGAAAAACAAATTCCAACTTTGCTTAACTTGTTTGGAAAGGCTGCATTCGTTCCATAGCCTCCTCCCTAAACCGATGTCTTTTTTCTGTTGCTTTGTTCTGCTGGTTTTGGTTGGTTGGTTAGGTTTTGATTTTTGGTTTGTTTTTTTTTCTTCTTTTATACTAGTACATGCAGAAATGTAATTGTAACTTTTTCCGAAAACAGTTATTGAAATATGTAAGCCATGGGTTCTTCAATATGTACCATGATGAAAAAGCAAAAACAGTGTGTGCAGCGATCTTAACAATATGTCTTGTTTCTCAATATGTCTTGTTTAGGCTCAGTTTTGCTACAGCTTGAAAATAGATGTAGTATTTACAAAGCGCCGGGCTTCTAGCTGGTTTTGATTTCCCATAAAGCAGAGTGATTTTTAAGATAGAACCTGAAGAAATCCTGATTTTGCCTGTGTTCTAGTGGTTATAACTACTTTGTCAATGCTAGCTAGAAATGTAAAAATAGTATTACACATGACTAATTAGATGTTTAGGATTGCGTTTTAACAATCTGTCGAAATGTATCATCTAGGCAATATTTTTTTAGTGTTAGTTAGCCAATAGTTTTTGCTGTCATCCATACACTACCAGTAGCAGGACAATCAGTTATGTTGGTCTTACTGAAGAGAAGACAGTTATGTACACTCAAATGCTACTGAACTAGACAAGACAAGACTGCTTAACTGCTCTGTATCTGCATCAATCTCCTCCTACATCTCTTCCTCCTACAGTTTGTCTCTTCCTCACATTTTCTGAGAATTAACTTCACAGGACTCCAGTGAGAAATATATAGAAAAAACAGGTTTAGAAAACATGTAAAAGTCCAGGGGTGATCCGTCTTTGCACAGCCTAGGCCAGCCAGAGTATCTGGTTCTTGACTGGTTTCTTTGTAAATCCACCTGCCACAATGCAGAATCTCATTGTACTACCTGTAAGGATACTGTACTGTTGCAGTCCTCAAGGACCTGCCTACCTGGACTCCTCAGTGGTGCAGACAAGAGCAGAAAAGAGAAGGGGCCATGACAATGCTAGAAGACCATAAAATACAACAAATATGAGCACTATGGAAAATGAAGGAATACTGATGATTAATAATACAGCACCACTTAAACTGTAATATGTTGTTCCTCTATTAGTTCATGTAGTGAAGGGAATTTCTCGAATTTCTCCATGGTATATCCCCTCATCTCCTCTCCTTTTTTTTTTTTTTTTAAGCTTGTATGGTCTGTTTCAGAGCTCAGGACTATAATGCCAGGTTTTGATTTGTGTAACTTTTTTTTGTTTTGTTTTGTTTTGAATTTATCCTTAAATGAAGCAAGATGGAGTACTGCTTCTTAAATAAGTAAATTTTCACCTGAAATGAATTATTTTTATGTATAAATAAGCAAGTGAAGCATTCTGAAAGGTTGTTTATGCTTCTTCAAACAAACTGTAATTTTACCAACCTGAATAATTAATCAAAACAAGATTGTTCTTCTCACAACAATATCTCCAGAAATGGTGTTTTGTATTTCATTACCTTGCTTCCAAAGTAGAATGCAGTTACTGTCTGGATATAAGTATGTGAGTGTTTATATCAACTAATTGGTTTTAATTCTTTATAAAGATGGGCATTACCTGTGTTACTTCCAATTAATCTCTGGCATATTTTACTTGAGGCATTAGGATGGTATTGAATCTTAAGAGACCTTCAGTAAATTGATCCAGTAATAAATCTCATCAATAGAGTCTCATTCTGTGTTTTTCTTGTTTTCTGCCAGGACTTTAAGCTCTTTACTTCTGTTTTCAATATAATCACCAAGTGGCTGTTACAAAGTGTATTATAATCTTTAAAGTGAAAGGAACTTTAGCTTCTTGGTCTCTGGAGTAGACACCGTCTTTCTTTCTGTATGTGTTTAATGGTTACCTACTTAAAGCATGGAAATTTTACTGGTACTTGTAGATGATTTCACAATCTATACACACAATGGTGATAATCATGTTATCTCACCATTTAAGTGCCTTATTAATATAATCCTTAGAATAGAAAAACGTGTCACCCTGATGATTTTATGTAGTTTATTCAGGAATATTGCCATAGTTTTAATTAAACTTCAATAACTTTGCTAAAAACTGAAAAGAAACCATTGGTGTTACAGATAATACAAATATGTATCCAACCCACAAGGAATGACTACTTGCCAAATCTCTATACATGAATAAGGTGATATTTCTTGGGTTTTGTTCCTCCCATTGCCTTCTAGTGGACAAAATCAGTGAAGCGTATTCAGCCAGGAGGATATTCAAGTATCTGTGCACCTTTTGTTTATTTGGGGCTTTTTTTGTGTTTTATGAGGCAGGGCTTGGATGTATGAAAATGTAACTTCTGCTAGATGCAATTTAAATAGAAAATTCCTGGCAGAATTTATCTCCCTGCCGTAGTAAGACACCCAAATGTGGACAAATGAGAGGACTAAAGAGCAGAGGAGGAGAATGTTTCACACAGATGGTAACAATCTTCCATAGTCATCTTGTAGTTTAGGAATAAAGACTAGAAGTCAAAGTTGGGATGCTTTTGTGAATGTATAGGTTGAGCTGCTTTTGCTATTTTGCAGACATTAGTTAATTACTAAAATACGGAATGTAATCTTTTTAGTGAACTTACACATAGCATTGTTAGATGCGAATAAGTAGAATCTTTTCCATAATATTTGCTCATTCTAGTTTTTTCTTCTCTACCTTAGAGTAGTGGGAAGAGATTAGATGATTTTGTGTTTGTATGCTTCTCTTTCTTGAAGTTTTTACTTTATTAAGAGAGCAATAGTGTCACTGGTAGATCAGTTAATAAAATCTGAAATTTATTTGTGGTTTGGTAAATACAGCTCTTTTTGATGGCTTTCATGACTCTGAGGAGAAAACACTGTGCAGTTTAATAAAATTTCAGCCAGATTGTTATATTAGAAAAATGTTGTTAACCAAATTATATACTCATGTAGAAGGATCCCACATGTAAATACAGTGCAAACTATCAACATTTCCTCTTTTGCCACTTCCCAAGGAGAGGACATAAACCAGAAAACTTTTGTGGTCTGTGAATTCGTATCCAAATTAGTTTTTTTCTCTCTACATTATTTAAGTAAGTAGCTCAGTTTAGTTGTAGTAATTATTAAATGCACAGAATTCTGCGTCCTTTCCCCAATAATTGTTTGTTTTTTTCCAGATTTCCTTTAAGCATTTCACTAATTCTTCCACAAAATTTGAATGCCCAAAACATTCAGTGCATGCTCAGTGTCTCTTGGGGTACTAAAAACTTACCAAGTAACGTTGTATTTAGTTGTAGATTATATGTAAAATAATAATAAGAAAGTTTATACATTGCACAGAAAATGCACAAGAAGTACTTTAATATTTACCGTTATCACAGAATCCCAGAATGTTAGGGATTGGAAGGGACCTCCAGAGATGATCACCTGGGGCAGGCTGCACACAAATGCATGCAGATGGATTTTGAAAGAGGAGATTCCACAAGCTCTCTGAGCAGTCTGTTTCAGTGCTCCATCACCTTCACATAAAGAAATGTCTCTTTATGTTGAGGTGGAACCTTCTGTGTCCTAGTTTGCTCCTGATCCTATCACTGGGCACCTTCATCTCAACACCCGGGCCTCAGATACTTATAGACATTGATAAGATCCCCTCTCAGCCTTCTCCTTTCAGGACTGAACATCCCCAGGTCTCTCAATCTCTCTTCATAGGAGAGATGTTCCACAGTCATCCTTGTGACTCTCTGTTGGATTCTCTCCAGCAGATCATCTACTCTCTTGAGCTGTATTCCATGTGTAGTCTCACCAGGGCAGAGTAACAGGGAGGAAAACCTTGCTAGACTCACTGGACACACTTTTCGTAGTGCACCCCAGGATGCTGTCAGCTCACTTGGCTACAAGGGGACATTGTTGTCCCATGGATAATTTGCTGTCCATTAGAACTCCAAGATCTTTCTCTATAGAGAAAATAGTTTGGAAGGAAAATTGTGCCATCCTCACCCTATCCCCCTTGTTTATAAGGTTCAACTGGAAAAGTTGGTGGGTATTTTTAGCTTGAACCTACAGTATGGTAGTTTGTTGTCCTTGTCTCTATCTTTTTGATAAAAGTTAAGCAAGACTAAGATTTTTTTTTCAGTGTAATTACTCTGAATTAATCAAAGTATTTTTTCACAGAAATTTTTTACCTTAATTTTTGGGATGGTTGTTATTGGTATTGTGTTCCCAAAATTCTGCAGATGTCTGATAGTATAATTTCCCACTCTTTCTTAGTTCCCATTTTGTAACAAATTTTCTCACTATAGCAGTGAAGTTTAAGACTTTGACACCAAAGTGTCTGATTAACTGAAGTAAAAACTTTCAATATATTCTTTTGCAACCATTTCTAGAAAATGGAGAATATCCACATTATATTCTTGAACAACTTTCATAACTAATTTCAGAAATGCAAGCTCAGAAAAATACTGAAGATTCTTTTTGATTCTAAGCATGCTCCAGAGTCTTACTTTCTTTAGACAAACATCTGTCTACCTTAGGAATGTGAATGAGGGGTATTTGTTATATTATTCCTACATTATTCTTTGCTAAATGGAAAATACTTTGAAATATTTCTCTTGTGTACTATTTGAAGATTGTTCCAAACACCATAATCCATCCGTCTCCTTTTCCTTTTTATTTTCCTTCTCTCTCCAGAAAGAAAAAATGTTTTGAATCAGGCATTAGAAGAGTTCACAACTCATGTTAGACTAGTGTAACTCTCAGGAAAAGGTCTAAAATAAGCCAAGCTGACTCTTCTTCAAAAGAAAATGAAAACAACAGTCCTTTAAAATGAAAACAACTGTCCTTCAGGCTTTGCGCCCTCCACACATTGTCTTTGATCAGAACCATTAGACCTCTGTTTAAGGTTAAGAGTTAGCTTTGTAACATTTTAAAACAAACAAACAAAATAAGGACAAAGCCAAAAAGAGGCCAACAGTCTGGGGAAAACAGTAGTTTTACTTTAGCTTTTAGTTCAAATTGCAAGAAAAACTTGTACAGTATGGCTCTTTGTCACGTGAACTTGTATATGTGGATATGAATGGCACTGTTCCCTTGTGAGTGTGTGCTCTGAGTGATGTAGAAATTAATTATGGCCAATTCTGCTATAAAAGACTCTTCATCTTTGCAACATTTTGCACTCTGACATCTTGTTTCATGACTCTGGTGGAACCTTAACTCGATAATTTTCCTTCTCTGTTTTCATAGAGTTGCTCCCCCCAAAAATTTATCAGCTTGTGAACCACATGGTTTTGCCAGGTCATAAGTTAGAATACTGAATTTTGTCTACATACTCCTCCTCATGCCCAACACATTTCTCAGAGCAGGTCTTCCCTCACCTGGAGTACTGTGTGCAGTTCTGCAGGCTCCACATGGGAAGGACATTGAACTGTTGGAGTGAGTCCAGAGGAGGGCCACAAAGATGATCAGAGGTTTGGTGCACCTTGTTGTGGTAGGCCTAAGCATGCCAAAATAGGCTTATATTGTTCTGGCTTGCCCAGACATGTTTTTCTGCTCCCCCTCCTTCTGTTTGGGGGAGAACCAACTGCAGGAAAGAGCACAAAGAACCGGAACCACTGAGTCTGAGGACTCTGGCTTGCCCAGATTTGTTTTGCATCCTGCAGTAAACGAGGTACACACAGTTGCCTTGTGCAGGACCTGTGTTCTGCCCAAATTTGGGTAGAGCAAGCCCTGGCTTCACCTAATATTGTCATACTTGGCAAAGTGCCATCCTGCTAATCTATGTCCAAAGGCCCATTAGTCTCAGGCCATATTGATAACAAGGGATGAGCAGGTAGCCCAATGTGCTCTCTGCCACTGTATCCATCCTCCTACTTCCCTATTACATCCTGAACTGTGTGGAACTCCACTACCAGGAACAGGCTCTAAATGCCTGCAGGTGATCGGCCTGCATAGCCAGCGTGACATTGTGCCAAGACTGCACATGGCATTGCAGCCTGCCTGCCCCTCTGCAAGGCTTCGGCTGAATCGGGAGTCAAGAAGAACCAGGTCAGAGACTGTGCCAGACTCCCAGCTTCCTGAGAAAAGAGCCTGGGAAAACTCCAAAGCCTCTAACGGCTTTGAGACCACCGACAGCAACCCTGCCACATGCTTTGGGTACTGTCCGATAATATTTTGCGAGTAAATGCTTAAAGCCTCTTGTAATCACTAATTGCCTTCTGCCATAGACAGAAAGGAGCTTCCTGCATCCATCTAGTGGATAAACAGGATATTGACTGCCAGCGGTGTATTGACCACAAAGCCTTCTCTTCCAGTAAAATGTTTGTGTTTGCTGGTTACCTCTTCAAATGTTCCAGTTTTGCCTGTTCCCTGTGTGTATAAATTTCCAAACCGTGCATTTTGAACCTCGTAAGTAAGTTTTTTGGTGAGATTTAATGTTAATAAACAATTTTCATAGTTATTAACAATCTCTCCCTGGATATCAAAATTAATATTGATTATTAATTTTGCTTCATTTGTAACACACCTCCGCTATGAGGACAGGCTATGAGAGTTGGGGCTCTTCAGCCTGGAGAAGAAAAGGCTTCAAGGAGACCTAATAGTAACCTTCCAGTATCTGAAGGGGACCTACGGGAAGGCTGGGGAGGGACTATTTACAAGGTCTTGTAATGACAGGACAAGGAGTAATGGGTTTAAACTGGCAGAGGGGAGATTTAGACTAAATGTTAGGAAGAAGTTCTTTACAGGGAGGGTAGTGAGACACTGGAACAGGTTGCCCAGGGAGGTTGTGGCTGCTCCCTCCCTGGAGATGCTCAAGGCCAGGTTGGATGGGGCCTTGAGTGACCTGTTCTAGTGGGAGGTGTCCCTGCCTATGTTGGGGGGTTGGAACTAGATGATCTTTGAGGTCCCTTCCAACCTAAAGCATTCTATGGTTCTGTGATTCTCCTTCAGGCTTGTTTCTCGTCACAGCTTGTTGTTATTTTTGATTCTGTCAAATCCATACAGTCCCCCATGGACACTGACGGTTGCTTGGGAAGTTGCTTTTTGTCACCTTTAAGGCTTGGCTACTCAGTGACCTGCTGATCTTGTTCTGTGGCAGATTGCCTGACGGCTGAATTTCCCCCTCTCCTTTTCCTCTAATCCTATTTCCATAAATTTATCCCAGATATAGATTCTGGAATGAATTCAGCTGCCCATAGCAGTAGGGTCACCTCCCCTCCAAATCCAGAAAGCTAGAGTGAGGACAAAGAGGCCTTCTTTATTGTGCCCTGTAACACCTGTAATTTCTAAACGCAATAAAAAGAGTTGTTCAACTTCCAAACTTCCCAAATAGTTTTGATATTATCCTTGCATGATCAACCTTTTCCAGATGTTTTCTAGCATGTGTTCCCATTCTGCCACAAGTAGAATTAGTGTGGATTTTAAAGTTGAGGTTCCCTTGGTATAATTAAGATTGGAATTTTTTTCATTTGGTTGATTCTTTTCGTCTGGTTGGTTGGGTTTTTTTTCCTGTTCTTTGGTTTTTGGTTTTGTTTTTTTCATTTCCGATCAGCAGTGCTTGCTTCCTGAACTCCTCTCCCTTAATTGTACTTCAAATAATTCTATAAGGCGATCCTACATACTCCAACTCTTTGCAGTGGAGAGAGTAATGGGGAGGTGGTACTTGTGGATTGATTGATTAATATGACTTTTTTTTCTTAGTCATTTTTTCCCCCCACTTGGAGTTGTACAATGAGGAATTTCTGCTTTTGGTGCTGATTACAGCATTAATTATTAACCTTTCAAAGATTTCTACAGCTGATTCATTATATATTAATGAAAGATATAATATTTATATCTCAATTTTAATGAAAACAGACTAACAGAATTGCATGCAAATTAGGAAAAGAGAAAAAAACAAAATCGCATGGCCACCACTGTCAAACCAATTTGTCCATGTTGTTACTTAGGGTCATTGCCACTCCATATTTTAGTTAATCTGCTAATTTTTATCTGTTGGAAAAGGCTATTTCATCTCATAGTTAGCTGCGACTGGGATATGTTTGCTTTCACTTCAGGAAGAACATGTGCATGGGGAAAGAGGGTGAAAGAAGGTTAAAATAAAAATTATGAAGTACTTAGAAATGTGCATGTTCTCATGCAGGCCAGTTTTATGTCCATAATAACCCTAAGTAAGTAGCTATATTCATGCCTGTGTCAATCTGCCCACTCTGATTTGTATGGAGGGCATAGTTCTAAATCTCTTGCACTGCACTGCTGACAGTTTTAAGTGATGTGAAGATTGTTTGAAAGAAAAAGTTACTTGTTTTTTGGAGTGAGAAAACATCCCATTATCTCCACACACTAATTATGACTACCTTATATGGTTTTGTGTGTATGTGATAAATACACAAACCAAACGCACCTTTGGAAACTTGAAAACAAAATAATTTTCAAAACAAGCCTAAGTGACAATGTTTTACTTACTATAGTTCTCAGCTTGGATAATGAGCCATTTCTCCACCCAACAACAATTCTGTATCCTTTTGAGCAATGTTCACATTTAAATACAGTGTTTTAGAAGAAAACCTGCATACTTTTAAGGAGGAAATTTCATATTCCTGTGAAGCTTCTGCAATTGTATGAAGTTTATTTCTGTCCCCAGATGTCAGCAATCAAAATCTGCATAAATATATTTTGTGTAAATCTGTTGGCAGCTGCTCTCCAGTCAGGTTCCTCAAGATATTAGCCTGTCTTTGAGTTTATGACAAAGTTAAAAATTATTCATTAAACTGACCTGCAGTATATTCAGTAACTGTAAAATTGCCTTGCAGTTCTATTTGGTTTGTAGATGTGATCACGAGTAAATTTTTAACTTAATTAATTGGCCGTTTCTGTTGACAAGAAATTTATGTGGTAATAATTTGCTCGAAATAGATGCCGACTGTAGGAAATGAGATATCCATCATAGGCTTGTGTTCCACCAGCTGCACAGTGGCTATTACGAAAGTATTTCAGGCTGCGACGACCCCACTGTTTGTGCAGTCAGGATTATATATACCCACGATCCATTGCCTGCCTGAGAGGCGCTCATGGAGGTCTATGATAACAAAGACTTTGTGATTTATGGCTTGCTGTGAAAGCAGAGCTTGATGAGATTAAACAATTTCATAGCACAAGTGTTTCTTAAGACCTGATTTGTAGTTGCAAGCTGATGGTAAATCACATTTATGTATCTGAAAGCATGCTCAGCAGAGGAGTGCAATTACAGTTTAAGACAGCTACTTTTTATTTAATTTTTATCCTGGTTTTGTCTCTTTTATGTCCCCTTTGTCTGCAAACCATTCACCTTCACAAGTCCTTTCTTGGTTAGAAGGCCAGAGACTGAAGTCAATGTTCTTCCTTCCTGCCTTGCGTGCACTATTATTAAAAAAATGAAAAAAGGAAAAAACATCTTTGAGCCATTTCAGAGTAGCTTTTACTGGTTCATCGTGGCTGAACTGGGCTACTGGGTTCAGCTACAGTTCTTGATCTGATATAATATTCAAGCTCAAGCACACTTTTAGACAATTCCTAATCACACAAATACATTTACATTTTAAGCACAATTATTAAAATGCAGAAAAGTAAAAGAAACCAGTTTTATTATCTTCCACTATATTTTATATGTAATAAATTTTAGATTCCTTTTGTCTTGTACACAACAGGAAACAACTTAATTTCTATTAGTATCAACCTGCTTTGGCATTACTATCCACACCTTTGCTGTGCCTTATAAGCATGTTCTGCTAACTACTGCACAAAGCTGTTTACTTCAATATTAAACCATGATTTGTGGGGCTGAGGGCTTCAAAGCAAAAATCATGTGTTTATGGTACCCTTGGCTTAGATGAGTAAGTTTATTACTCTTGGCTCAAGATTATGTTGGGAGTCCAACATGAAATCCCCAATAAAATGGCGTAGTTTCAGCTCTTACTACAAAAAGACTTTCACAACGTTGAACATATTAAAAAGAGGAAAGTAGAGTAAGCCATGGAGTGAGTTATTGTTCAAACATTTTCTTCATTTGCTGTTAGAAGTCCTAGCTTCTCAATATGCAAAAAAATCTCTTGTAGAACTGTGAGAAGATCCTTGGCTCCCATCTCTTCTGACCAATGCTTCTCATCATCTCTAGGCAGTAGACCAAGGCTAGTTTTGTATTGGTGGGTTTGTGAGAGGTGCTGAAGAGCAATTTTTCATAATGCAGTTCTCACATTGTGAAATCTATTGTTTCTGCATCAAATTCCTTGGAACAAGTTTGTGTGTCACAAATAAAAGCAATAATCTTATTACAGGATTATTCAAGTATAGGGAGAAGACTGAATTTCAGGAGGGTGTTATTCTTAAAACTGCTTTGTAATAAATCAGTGCTAAAACTTCACAAGGCACTTGAGTGGTAAATGCATGCTTTTACAGATGTTTAGATGTTAGAAATCCTAATGATAAGAAGTATAACTCAAATAGGCATGTTGTTCTAGGGTCAGTTTTTCATACCCATTTCTCATCACATAGTCCACTTGAAGTAACAAACTGGAATGACTGAAGTTGAGATATCTTTGCTATAGTATCTAGGCAGTATTCACAAGGAGTTTAAAAAAATAAAAGTGACTTACAAGGAATTTTTCATTACCTTGAATATTTTTTTCACTATTTTTTAACTGAATTTTGAAGTTCAAAATTTTAGTCATTTATTGGAAAATGCACAAGAATTGAATGTATATATTTCACAGTTAAATACTCTATTCCATAACCACCCCAACCCCACATTCTGCATCATAATAGTTGTGAAATAATAGAATGTAAGACCATGTTCATGGAATGCTTATTTTTCACACTGCAGTGCCAAGCTTTTGAAAGTATGTGGGGTTTATCCAAAACTGCTTGAAATAAGAAGTTTGTATTGCACTTCTGGATTTCTGATAAGCCCTAAGATGATTCTTATCAAAGGTTTTAAATGGCATATACAATATTGAGAAAATAAAGCCTCATGGCATCACTGTTAAGCCAGTATCTGTTTTGCATATGCAGTGAATGAGATTACTAATCCATTTTGCCCCACATGATGATAAATTTCTTCTAAATAAGACAGGATAGTTTGCAAAATATGATTTATAATAAACTGTGCATTTGTGTTACAGAAAAGAGAAGTTTCATAAAGAAAAAAAAGGGGCAACTAACCACTGGTGATAATTTTTATCAGACACTAAGTACCAAATTCTACCTTCTTTCTTTTACTCAGTGGGAGAAAGATGGGGAAAAAATACTTCTCTTGCTTTTAACAGATGAGACCACGTATTGCAATACCTCATAGAGTGTTTGCTATTTCCTCATGTGATGAATAATTACTGGAGAATAATGATTAGCTGCTGAAGGCAAAGTACCTCTCGCAACCAATGGGATTTACCAGCCATCTTGTTAGTTGTCTCTGCTTCCAGGGTTACTTTTTCTAGAGGAAGCCAGTGTACCTGAATGTGCCATAAGGGGTTGAAGAGCTGAGGTAAATGATAATATGCAAGGTGGAGCTGAAGAAAGGAAAAAGAATACTTGTCTTCTGCTGATGTTAGACAGATGCCTTGGGTTCATTCAGACTGTAGAACACATCTGCAAATGAGACTATCTCTTTGTTACCATGTCTGACTTTCCTATTTCATTTTATTCTAACAGAAAAGAAGCTACTTAATGCTGCATATATTCATTACTTACTGGAGAAAGCTACTTAAATTTAGGTTAATCCACTTCCATCTAGCCTTTTCAAATGACCAGTTTTGGGTCTTTCAATTCAGGAGAGATGTTGAGGTACTGGAATGTGTCCAAAGAAGGCCAGCAAAACTGGTGAGTGGCCTGGAGCACAGCCCTGTGAGGAGAGGCTGAGGGGGCTGAGGTTGTTTAGCCTGCAGAGGAGGAGGCTCAGGGGTGACCTCATTGCTGTCTACAATTACCTGAAAGGAGGTTGTAGCCAGGTGGGGGTTGGTCTCTTCTCCCAGGCAACCAGCAACAGAACGAGAGGACACAGTCTGAAGTTGTGCTGGGGGAGGTATAGGCTGGGTATTAGGAGGAAGTTCTTCACAGAGAGTGATTTGCCTTTGGAATGGACTGCCCAGGGAGGTGGTGCAGTCACCATCCCTGGAGGTGTTCAAGAAAAGACTGGATGAGGGACTTAGTGCCATGGTCTAGTTAATTGAATAGAGTTGGGTGATAGGTTAGACTGGATGATCTTGGATGTCTCTTCCAACCTGCTTGATTCTATGATTCTATGACCTGATATAATTAAAATACTCTCAGTATTCATTTAGTAGTGTAGAAGTTGGATTTTTTTCAGAAAATTGGTGGCATAAGACAGGAGAATTTCTACTTTTTGTACACAGGCATTAGTATTTCCTTGATTAGTTTTCTGACAGATTGTGGTATCAGCTATGCTTTTTTTGGAGAAAACTAGTTTTTGGGGGAATGTTTGGGTACTTTGCTGTGTTTTGTTATTAATATCTGCTAAGAGTGACCAAGTGTACATTATGATTTGTTTAGACCTTTTTGTGGTGATTGGTGATTCTACTGGCTTGAAACTCTGAATTATTTACTTGTATATTTTTTAAGCCACCTCTACAGTGATATTCTCATTGATGATGATTAAGACAAAGTGTTGCAGGTGAAATATTGCAAGCAGATAAAATGTCACAACTGATAGGAGAATTTTTTCCAAGATCTGTTGGCGAGCAGTAGTATAAATATGATTTGTATTTATACAGCTTGTAATAATATGGTTCCAATATAATTTTGAGTTTCAACATCTATTTCATTTGGCAAATCTTACCAGTTTCTTGTGCCTCAACTTCTTTGGCTGTAAGAAAGGCTTAAGAAATTCTTATTTGTGGAAAATTCTTTCTGGTTTTGTGAGCCTATTTACATGTTTGTTTGTTTTTTAAAAAAATGTTTTTTAAAAAAAACATTATTTTTAAAAAAAATTTATCTTTTTTACATTTTCTTCTTTTTCCTTTCTTTTTTTTTCTTTTATAGCTTTTCTTCATTTTTTTCTTTCTTCTATACTCTTACCTTCTCTTTAATAATGAATTAAATACTAGATTTTATTCACATTACTTTTCTATTGAATGGACTTTAAACAGAATTATGTGTTCAGGTGGGCTGAACACATGGCCTGCAAAGAGAGGCAAAATTTTCTTTTCTGACGTGACTAGCAACCTCAACCTACTGTATCACAGCAAAGAAACCATTTTAAAAATGATGACAGAGCCTTCTGAGAAATCAAACCCAGAAACACCTGAATCCCAGATGCCAAAAGTGGGTGTTTGGCAAAAGCTGTGTAGATTTCTGGTCTTTTGAAGTCAATCTGTTTCTAACGTTCTTTGAGAACAAGCTAATGTGTTTGACCTGACATGCTAGCATGGATCAGCTCTCATACTCAAGCGGAAGAGAGAGTAACTATTCTTCCAGGTGTTTGCCTGTCTCTGATGTAAATAAAAATAATTTTCTGTTGTATAGCCAGAAAACTGGGATACATTTATGCTAAAAAGGTTGTAATCTAGCTAGAATTCATAATTTTTAACTCATTGATTAACAATATTTTCTTTGAAAAAGAAACCAGTAGTGTTAGCAGCGTGATGATACTTGGTCTTGACTGATTTATTACTGTAGAGGTGATCATGAGTTATTCACCTTGGTGATAGCATTTGGCATAGCTTGTATTTAGCTAACCCTGTACATTAAAAACAGAAAAATGAGATCTGTTTCTGCTGGAGTCAGTGGCAAAACTTGTAGCATTTAACTCCTAAAATAAAACAAACAAAAACCAACCAACCAACCCAAAAAGTTGTGGCAAAGCTGTGCCTGGAGTGAAGCAGAGAGAAAAGTTGCTTGTGTTTTGCGCAGCTGTAGACTGTGACCCTGTTGGAAAATGTGTTTTCATGTTGCATGTGTGTATAGTGTGTTTACACACTATGCTGTATGTGTATAAACACAGAGTGACAAGCAATCCCATACATAAGAAAAGATAATTGAAAAGACAAGGCTGATAAGTGCTGGAATAGGGAACAAGCTGAGGTTGATCGAAGCACCAGTAATGGAGTGTAAGATGTGGGGTTCTACATCCAGACCTGATGGAAAATTTAACTTTCTTATGTATGTGTCATTTTCCTTTGGATACTTTCAGGTACACCAGACACATCACCTACGCACTGTGAGCAAGTGCCTGCTCACGAGAGAGAATTGAAATGCATTTTAGGCAAAACTGGGAGGACATGAAAACTTTTTCTTGGAGGAAATGTATCTTAACTGTCTTAATCAAACTGTGAAATGGCTTTTTTTTAAGCACTGAGAATTATCGTGCATCTGTAGTGTGACATTTCCTGTCCAATACCAAGCTTTAGCTCACAGTAAATGCAAGCTAATTTGACTTAGAACAGCCATTCTCTAACCTAAATTAAGTTGACTCAAATTTCTTCTCACTGAGTTAAGAGCTTGCCCACTGACAGTTATGGGAATACCGATGATGCTCTCTAATTTATTAACCGGAAATTTAATCATATGCCAAACCCAAAGGGAGGGAGTGACTTGAAATACATTTTAATGATAAAATTCAAGTCTTATTTGACAGTGTAGATAAAGAAAAAATAAATACACACAGAAATTATCTTCATGTACATAGGCAACTAAATTTGTATAAATAGGCAGTATGCCTTTGAAAACAGAATAATATAATTTGAAAACTCCATCTCTATCTTTTGTTATTAAATTTGATACTGAAATGTGAAGTGCTGGATGTTCATTAAATATTTTCTGTATTTTCCTATGTGGAAAACAGGAATTTAGGAAATATAAGGTTTAAAAATCTTTGATTTCTTTCACTATTTCACATTCTTTATGAAATACTGAGGCTGGTTTAAAGCTTACAATAAAAGGAAATTACCTCATTTTCAGTGATAAAATAGTAAATTAAGAAGCATAATTAGAAATAAGTCCAATGTTCTCTTCTTTCTTGGGGTTAATGTTACATTTGCTGCATCTGGCTTTGTCTTTCTTTTCTGTAAATTCTTAGAACAAATAATACATACATTTAATCTTTAACTTCAGATAATCAGTTACTGACACCTGGGATAATGCGATGAGCAATGTAAATTTTATACACATATCATCATAATAATTTAGAATGTAATCTTAATCTATTTATGATCAGCTAATGACTGAAATGTTTTACCATTGTGTGGGATATTTTATAACTGCAGTTTTAATGGGTGAATCAGTAACACCTGGCTGTCTGGCATGCTTTTCTTTTACCCGTGTTAGACATTTAAATATATCTCTGGGAGGCCCAAGGGGTGTGATGTGACATAGAAGCTTTTAAAAGCAGGAAAATTAGTTCTTGATACCATAATGATCAGTGGGATGAACGTTTGCATACTTAGCATTAGTACTGTTAAATGTAAGAGTTTAAAGAGTTTGATTAAGACTCTTAGGAAGGGCTTTTCTGTTTTGTTCCCCCCCCCCCCCCCCCACACACCTTTTAATGCTCTTTCTTGTTTCACTTTGTGAAATTACAAAAGGAGATTATGTTCCTGCTTCTGCCCATGGAGGAATCTAGAATCTTTTTACAGCCTTTTCTCTCTTAATACCGTTGTCTATGTTTCTTCTCAAATCATCTGTAACACCAACAGAGCTTCTTATCTAGGAAGCATATTAGACACCTAGATGCCAACAAAGCAAGAACACAAATTCAGTGAGACACTGCTCCTAGCAGGATAGTATTGCATTCTTAAATCAAAAAATATCACTCTAGTGGCAGCTCACTTTTATATCATTGTGTGAAAACAATAGATTTATAGCTTTCTATTCAATGTTCCTTGTAAATGTTATGCATTTTCCATTTGTCCATTGTTAGATTTTTCTGTCCTGTTGCCTGTTTCAAGTGTGAAGTGTACAAAGTTTAAGAATGATAAAATCACAATAATTGCAACTTCTAGTCTTAAATGACTAAGTCTAGAACTTTTCTCTGAACATCTGCACATACACTTTATTTTCTTAACTTAGTGTTCCTTCTGGGTGGATTTAGCTGTTGATTTTATGGGATAATACTCGAAAGGCTCAGCAGAATTTCTACTCAGTGATAAATTTGTAATGTAATGTAATTTTTCAATTGTTAAATTTCTCATGCATTTTGGTAGTGCAGAGTTAGTGTTATGAACTAGAATGACAAGTAGTGACATTCCTCTGAGAATCTTTCAGAAGGAAACCTTTTTTGTTTTATTCTATACTGTTATTTTTCGAGAGAATGCTCTGAAATACCTGAAATATGACGACATTGTGAGATAGATGCATCAAGGAAGAAAACAACTTTAATATGTGGGTGGCTTGTCTTACTCTTACTTGAGTTTTCTTTTGTTTTCTTTTGTTGTTTTTTGAACCTTTTGTTAGGCAAATGAATGGGTGAGGAGTAACTAGTTTCTAGAACTATTGGCACCTTCCTTGTCTTATTTCGTTATTCAGGTGAAATATTTGAGAAGTGGGCGTCCAGTTTTGCCTCAAGCTTTCTGATGTGTGGCAAACTTGGACTCTATAAATTCAAGTGGTTTATATATTTAGAGAGCTGGTGTAATGGCCACAATTGCATGATTTCTACTGTATTTCCCTTCATGTTCCTTGGAGAAGTTTCACAGGAAAATTTTGATCGTCCCTGTTCAAAAGCTTCTTCCTCAGAATGACCCTGTAATTACAGTTACTTTTAAGGAAAAGTATCTGCTATGCAGAAATGAAGGTATTTTATCTGCTCTGGCAAGCTTAATGTCTGCTTCCACGTACCTCATCCCTATTTATGTTCACTACTGTGGCACTGTTCCCTGGTGTTGAAGTGGACCTTTGTTTTGTAGAAATCCTCAGGTGCATGTTTGGTCAGATAGAGAAAAGAGATGACTGATAGGTGTTTCAAAAGTAATTTTGACAAAAGTCTTCTTAGATACCAGTTACCTAAAAGTATGAGAACCCAAGAAGTGAGGCTATTCAACATCATCTCTTACTTTCAGTGTAAGACTCTGGGATGCTGGATCTCTTGCTAAGTATTAGATGGCTAAGTCAAATAGGAGAAACAGTGTGGCAGCATGATTACTTTTCTTTACCTTGATGCATGGGATACATTTTCTAGAAATTTATTAATTTATTTATTAATTTGTTGCCTACTTCATGATAGTTAAGTCCTAGGATGTTAAGAAAGGCCTCCTGTGATGTCTCCTGTTGCTCTCTGCCACCTAAAGTGTTTTTATATGTACACCACTTAATTTTAAGGTTCAACATATGTTATAAACAAAATAAATGTGCTTCCCATGTACTGATTTATAGCAATCAGCAATGAAAATCAGGCTTTTAATATTTTCTGTAATATAACAAAAAAAACCCTTTTTTTTTCTTCTTTTAATTGTGTCTTTTTGGAAGCAGTACTTCTGATCTCTACAAGTAAGTAGTGAATTTACGTCTTTAGTTGAATGATAAAAGAATTAGCACACTTCTTATGGGTCTGGAAGGCCAAAGTATTATGTATCTGAGATGCATAGAACTTACATGGCCCCTTTCTTAGTGGAATTCAAAGCATTTTTCCAAGGCTATTTGCAATCTAGAAACACCACAACCAGGTAAGCCTTAGATTCCTCACAGAAGGAAAAGAAGAACGAGTCAATAATTTAGTAGCAATCTAGAGAATGAAACCAGGCATTTCCTTGTATTAAAGCTCCTACTTATCAGCAAACATTCCATTTTCAGAGAGATGCTAAAAGAATTGTGTTCTGTTTTACACAGAAAACCTATCCTCACATACTGGGTGTATGCGCTCAGGCTGTCATATAGTCTTCCAGACCTAGTTGAAGCTTGCCAGCATACTCCTATTAAATCTGATGCAAAGTATCATTTAAGCATATAATCTTGTCAGGTTCTTGATGTGTAAGCAGACAGTTTCTAATGCATATGGGTACGGCATCACATTGCTTTGTCTAGGCATGCTTCTGCAAGATGGTTTCTTCTTCTCCCCATGTTTGCAGAGCTTTCCGTTTTGCAATGATCATAAAGCACACAGGTAAATGTTAGCAAGAAACAGTATCCAGTCAGGCCTTATTTACAGTAGTATTTTAAAAGGCAGTTTCTTTTCAAAGAGGGACAAAGGATCAGATGTTCTCTATTTTCTAGCAATTTTGCAGCTAAAACCTGTTTACCTGTGGCAAGACTAACATGTGAAGGTAAAGTTTTGAACTAAATACCAATGTTCTCTTCAAGCTGAAAAGCAGTGAAGAATTCTTCATTCTAACCTCTCAAAACTCTGTGATGTAAAGTTTTAGACAATTCAGGACAGACTTTTAAAACAGCAATTATATTTTGCTGAAGCTTAAAATTCTTTGGGAAAGGTATATTCCATTTAGATTTGATAAAATCTGGCACATGGCTCTCCTCATTTGTCTTTTATTCATGTAGTATCAGAAATAATATTATTTGCATTACAAGTTTTTGGTTCCTCGTGTTGTTATGTGCAGAATAAATTTTCCAAGAATGGGTTATTCCCTTTGTAGGTTGCATTCCAAACAGACATTCAAGATCAAAGACAGGAAGGAACTGTTTTGTTCTGCTACGTGATCAATATTTAAACACAATAAGTACAGGTTTGTGCTCTTTCATTTAAATGAAGTGCTGTTGCCTGCTAGATTTTAAAAGTAATGAATGGGAGTCTGATACTCAGAAGTAAGTGCAGGGTACCGATTGGTTTATGATGGGAGACGGAGGTGTCTCACTGCTACGCTGAATCCATGCACTGACAACTAGAGAACAACTTAAAATTCTAGGGTGTAGTGTCTGTATTTAGAGTGAAGAAAAGTTTTGCTTTTGTAACATATGTATATTAGCAAGCCACCAAATGTGTCAGATGCTGAACTTTCAAATAGAAAATAAGCTGAGAACTCAGAAGTGCATTTTTGCCTCTATGATAACATATGCTGTAGAGTGCCCCCTGGATTTCCTTTTCCTCTTCATCTTTTTATCATATATCTTAAAATATATGTCTGTGCAGGTAGAAAAACACTGGACACCTGTGGAATCTATAGAACTGTTGGCATTATTCTTCTGTTTGTCTACAAAACAGATGAAAACTGGTAAAATAATAAAATAAGCTAGAGACCTGAAAAGGGAGGAAAAAAAAAATAGCTAGGATATTGTGCTAAAATTAATGTGGAATGATCTGTAAAATGAGTAAGAGATCTTTAGCCCAGAAGTTGGTTTTGACCTTAAAACCTTTTGACTTTCCTCACAGAAGCAGTGTCAGTTCTTTATACTATGAAGTAGCCACACTTGGCAGGGAAATCCATTATTTCTTCATTAGTTTCAGCAGAAGTACTGAGAAAAATATTAAACACTCAAGTGGATGCATAGGGCTGAGGATCACTGCCTTATGATGTCTCTTACATTTGGACTTCACGTGTGCTTTCTGCAACGTGAATAGACAACATTTTTATTAGGTTCAAGTTACGTAACTAGCAGTTTGCTGATCACTTACCATCCTTTCCAGATTAACCTTTCAGAGCTATTTTGATTTATCCTGGATTTATCTTTTTTTGTTGTGACTGCAGTGTCTCCAGCACTTTTAGAATTCTGTGTTTTTTAATGGCTGAGATGTTAATTAGAAATGAAGGGTAAGGCAACGTTAAGTTTAAAATTAATGGAATTGTTTATTGCAACTTTGCCTTTGTGTTACCTGAAGCAGAGAACTTTTTTGTTTTGTTTTGTTTTCATTTTGAGTCCTTTCATCCACGAAGTATGAGGATTAGCCTTTGGCTAAAATAGTGCCCTTTCGGCATGCAGTAACTGTTTACTTATCCAGGTATAAATGGGGAAAACCACAGTTAAAGCTCCCAGCTGCAAGGTCAGCTACCTTTTTAAAATTCAACCTCATGAGCTCCATTCAATTGAGGGCTTGCTGGTATGAGCCATTAACTGCCTGTTGCATGTAACCTTCCCTTGTCTTACACAGAGCTGCACACGAACCTCTGGTACTGTACAACAGGCCCTCAGCTCATGCCATGCGAGAAACAAAAGCAGTTTAACTTGTGATCAGTGATCATATGATCCATTTACAGGGTGCAAGCTCAGTCAAGTAGAACTAGTAAATCATTACTCAATACCATTCCTGCTGAGCAGAATATCACAATAATACCATTTTCTTGAAGTTGCCAGTCCAACACTGTTGGCATCCTCATGTTGGTATAACAAAAAAGTTGTTCAAATCCTAAATTAATTTTAAAATTATAAAATCTATTGCAAAGAACAGGATATTAGCTAAAAGCTATAACACATGGCAAAAAAAAAAAAAAAGTTTCTTGAACTAAATTACCTCTGTGGGATATGCACACTATAAAATGACACTATCTCCTATGACTATTGCATCAGGCCTGCCTCAGGAAAACGTGCAAACTCACCTCAGCTCGGAATATTGTGTGAGAATATAGGGAAATGCTGGACAAAAGCTATATAGAGGTCTCCAGCCTTGTCTAAGTGGTTTCTGTATGTCTTACTTTTATGAATTATTATACAGAGTATAGTGCTCTTCTTTTAAAAAAGCCTTTTAAATACATTTAATCCAAACCCATCCATTAAGATTCATTAAATGAAACTATAAAAGTTTTTAAACCGAGCAAGAAACTTCTATAGATGGAAATGGAGAGAAAGGGAGAAGAGGGTGGTGCAGCTGAGTCTAGTTGAGAGGTGTTCATGGTAGGAAAGTTGTAGAGGATCTCTAAGGTCCCTTACAACCTAAGCCATTCTATGATAGTACTAAAAGTAGTAAGAAGCAGTCAAGTGGATGCTGAAAAATGAGAAACTACTATACGAGTGTTCATTTCACTGAAAAGTCTGCTTATTTTACCTTTATGCATCATTTTCTCAATGTATGTGAACTTGATGAAAGAAGTAGTACAGCCCTGAGAAAAAGGACCTGGGAGTCTGGGTTGAAGAAAAGCTCAACGTGAGCCTGCAGTGTGCGCATGCAGCCCAGACAGCAACTGAGTCCTGGGCTGCATCAAGAGCAGTGTGGCCAGCAGGGCAAGGGTGGGGATTCTGCCCCTTTACTCTGCTCTCATCAGACCCCATCTGGAGTACTGTGTGCAGTTCTGGAGCCCCCAGCACAGGAAGGACATGGAACTGTTGGAGAGGGGCCAGAGGAGGGCCACAAAGATGATCAGAGGGCTGGAGCAGCTCTCCTATGAGGACAGGCTACAAGAGTTGGGGCTCTTCAGCCTGGAAAAGAGAAGGCTTCGAGGAGACCTTATAGTAGCCTTCCAGTATCTGAAGGGGGTCTACAGGAAGGCTGAGGAGGGACTATTTACAAGGTCTTGTAATGACAGAACAAGGGGCAATGGGTTTAAACTGGCAGAGGGGAGATTTAGACTGGATGTTAGGAGGAAGTTCTTTGCAGTGAGGGTGGTGAGGCACTGGAACAGGTTGCCCAGGGAGGTTGTGGCTGCTCCCTCCCTGGAGGTGTTCAAGGCCAGGTTGGACGAGGCCTTGAGTGACCTGTGCTAGTGGGAGGTGTCCCTGCCTATGTTGGGGGGTTGGAACTAGATGATCCTTGAGGTCCCTTCCAACCTTACCATTCTATGATTCTATGATAAGTAGTAACAGTGGTGTGTGATGATCACATTTTCGTTTTAAATAGCTGAGCTGGAAGAGATGACTCCAGTTGAATTTCTGATATTCCTGTGTTTGTGGCCATTCATTTCACAGTGAGTGAGTGTGATTACAATAAAACTAACTTTGTAAATATGTTAAAATGTGAAACAGGGGGTTTTCTCCCCCTCAGATGAAATCCGAGGTTAAGTAGTTCGTACATTAAGTACTGTGTTTACAGCAACCATTACTTAGTTGGCTGTTTCTCTTGTATCAAGTTTATGTCCATAAGCTAACAAATGGATTGAGAAAGCATCTGCATTAACTTCTTTCAGAAATAACATTACTACAGAAGAACACTAAACGGTTCAGCTTCAGAGACATGCTTTATAGGGGAAAAGAAAATAATTTTAATAACCACAGAGCCAATTGAAAAATAGAAGCTTAACAAAAAGAAGATACAAATTAATTTTACGTATGTGCTAACCTTTTAGACAACAAAACAAGAAAAAGGATGGAAGTCTTCATCAAGTTAACAACTTAACCATGACACTAATTTTTTTCTTTATACTGCAGTGCTTACAGTACTTGCAGTTGTTCTAAGTACAAATCCCTAAATCTCTATGTATTAGCATGGGAGTAATTTGCTAAATGACACAACAGTTAAAGGTCATGCTAATAGAAATAAACTTGATTTCTTTGATGTTTCAATAAGAAATTAATGAAGATCACTTCATGCTAGCATACAGGTGTCTACCTGCAAGAGACAGGTATATATCTTCCAATCTTCTCTAGCCAAAACATATAGAAGTGAGACTGCAAAGATGTGAACATCTGTGGAGTGCTCCTCTTGTGAAGCAAATATAGGGCATTTTATTTCCTATGTAACTGGATGTTTCTCAGGTACTCTTTGTGATGACAGCACTGCAAGAAGCAAAATAGCTTTCAAACCAGAAATTCAGTATGTATAGCTATGTAAACTACTGGGGACATTTTTTCTTTTTTTTTTTTTT
>WBNM01011697.1:77210-167127 GCA_013399055.1 Ramphastos sulfuratus | reverse complement strand
TTTTTTTTTTTTTTTTTTTTTTTTTTTTTTTTTTTTTTTTTTTTCTCTCCATTGTGTTGTGTTGTCCTGTCCTGTTAACATGGAATCTTCTGCCTTTGGAATCAATTTAACGTTGGTTTTTTGATTTAACTTTCACTATTTGAAGAGACAGTTATTGAAGGCACAATTTAATCATATATTTTCAAGTGGAAAGTGCAGTTTTATTGCCATAATAAAGCATTTCTGAGTAATAAAATAATATTGTTTCTAAAGTGACAGATTCAATGGAAGAAAAAAAATATTAAAAAAAAAGAAAGTATCCTTTAGCATAGAAGTGTTTCAGTGAGTAAATTCCAGTTGCAATAGTTGTACTTTAAGGAAGTGAGAAGTTTCAGTTTTCTAAATAATGCTGTTCAAGCAATGGTTTTGCAAAATATAAAGTATTAAGTGCAGTGTTTTTATAATTTCATCTGAAGTTATGAGTAACATAAAATTAATTCTGCCATAAATAATCAAAATATGTTGTTTTATTTTTAACTTTGGTAGTTTATATAGCCTATAGATACAGTCTTGACAAAAAAACCCAAAAAGTCATGCAAGGAGTTGGATGCTGAGACCAAAGTCCATTACTGAAACAACAGAATGTTATGACCAATCTGGTTTTAGCATTTCTTCTAGAATTATCAGAATAACTGTAACTGAAAATATTTTTTTCATTTAAATACAAATGTCTAAAGATATTTTCTGTGCTATTTATTTCTTTCATAGCACACATGAAGCTGGATAACTGAAGCACAGAAGTCACAGATAGGAAAGCTGACCCTGTTCTTTTGCTTCATTATGTTGTCTGAGAATTTGTGATTATAGAATAATTAACTCAGCATTCTAGAAAGTAGACCTAAACATCAGATTTTCTGCCACAACTCCCATCTTCCACTTCTGTATTAATATATTAAGAGAAAACAAAACAACACAAAACAACCCACCAATCTGCATTTATGTAAACACAGTGGAACCTAATTTAGTTGGGAACGTCCATGCTTGCAGCAGGGACCTTGGACTAGATGACCTTTACAGGTCCCTTCCAACCCAACACATTCTATGATTCTATGAACAATTCTGGATTATTAATTTGAAGCCATTGTTTTGTGCACTTGGTTGTACTCCAGACTTGGATGCAACAATGACTTCCATTTGTCTTTGCAATACAATAAAGCAAATACAGCATATGTTATTTTGATTTAAAGGTAGAATAGTGCAAATTCAGTGTGGCATATGTTCAGTGAATTAAGTACCAGTGAACAGATTTCATGGAGATCAGACCTTTATCCAGTCCTTTGTGACCTTTTTATTAGTGAGATAAAATATAAAATCATTAGGTTTTAGTACAGGCATCTGATACTCCTTTAAGGTATCAAGCGTGAGGGGAAATGTTAATATCATTGTTGTGTTTGTTTGTGGTACAACTGTTACTAGGACACTGTGTCCTAGAAAGTTGCTGGGAAACTGAAGGAAAAACTGAGGGGGCAATGCAAGTGATTTCTTAGAAGACATACGTTATGGTGAGAAATTCCAGGAAATTTTGTCAGTCTTGGGTAGCCAAGGGGCCATGAAGAGGAGCTGATAACAGTATGTCAATGGCATGTCCTCAAACAAACAGCAGCATAAAGAATAAGATCCAGAACTTCCATCTAACGGGCAGTGGATATGAAAAGAACTAGCTGTTATAAATGAAACTCACACAGCAAGGGTAGGGGAAAAAAAAAGGAATTTTAATGGCAATGCTCATTTTTGAGAACAATTTCCTAGAACTGTGACAGACCATACATAGATAGCAGATTTTTAGCCAAGACTGGAAATGCTCAATACATGTCAGTTGTGTAAGTAACCATAGTAACAGCCAAAATCAAGAAAAGTTAACAGTCCTGTAAGTGAGCAGTTACTCTTGCGACAAAAAGTCCTCCTGTCATCTCTGCATAGTAGTATGTCCTGAGGTTATGCAAATTTGGAGGAAGAGATTCTAGAGTTGTCAGCTATTTTCTGGATTTTATGGATAGACATCACTAGTTAGAGCATTTGTTGGGAGAACTGAAAACCTCTCCAAAGGACAGAACCCAGTGCATTTTAGGACACTATTCATTAAACTCTTCACCTTGAGAAACAGAAAGTTCTCACCAGTATTTCATGGCCAAATTGAACTCCAGAATTACATACACAGAATTTGTAAAAGGATTTTTTAGATAAAACAACTCTTCTGCTGTCTTTTCTCTCCTGTCAGCCTGACCTCAGTGCCAGGCAAGGTTATGGAACAGGTCATCTTGAGTGCCATCACAAAGCATCTGCTTATCTTCTTGCCAAGGGATCAGGCCCAGCCAGCATGGGTTTATCACAGTATCACAGTACAGCAAGGTTGGAAGAGACCTGAAAGATCATCAAGTCCAACCCATTACCACAGACCTCAAGACTAGACCATGGCACCAAGTGCCACGTCCAAACGTGCCTTGAACACCTCCAGGGACGGCGACTCCACCACCTCCCCGGGCAGCCCATTCCAGTGGGGAATGACTCTCTCAGTGAAGAACTTTCTCCTCACCTCAAGCCTAAACTTCCCCTGGCACAGCTTGAGACTGTGTCCTCTTGTTCTGGTGCTGGTTGCCTGAGAGAAGAAAGCACCCTCCTCCTGGCCACAACCACCCTTCAGGTAGTTGTAGACAGCAAAGGAGGAGGGGGAGGTCCTGCCTGGCCAACCTGATCTCCTTTTATGACCAGGTTACCCACCTGATGAATTCAGGGAAGGCTGTGGTTGTAGTCTACCTGGACTTCAGCAAAGCCTTTGACACCATCTGCCACAACAAGCTCCTGGCAAAGCTGGCAGCTTGCGGCTTGGAGAGATTCACTCTGATATGTGTCAAGAACTGGCTGGAGGGTCAGGCCCAGAGAGCAATGGTGAATGGTGCNCAGAAGAGGAGGCTCAGGGGTGATCTCATTGCTGTCTACAACTACCTGAAAGGAGGTTGTAACCTGGTGGAGATCAGTCTCTTCTCCCAGGCAACTAGCCACAGAACAAGGGGACATAGTCTCAAGTTGTGCCAGGGGAGTATAGGCTGGGTATTAGGAGGAAGTTCTTCACAGAAAGAGTGATTTGCCATTGAAATGGGCTGCCCAAGGAGGGGATGGAGTCACTGTCCCTGGAGGTGTTCAAGAAAAGCCTGAATGAGGCACTTAGTGCCATGGTCTGGTTGATTGGCTAGGGCTGGGTAATAGGTTGGACTGGATGATCTTGGAGGTCTCTTCCAACCTGGTTGATTCTATGATTCTATGCAGAACATTGGTCTCTTTCAAATACATTTTTTAAAATGGGCATTGCTCATTAATAATTTCAAGAAAAGTAACTTAAAGAGATGGTAAAGTCAATTGTTATGGAGCTTATCTCCCTTTTGTTATATATTTCTGATCTATAAATATGGTCAAGAAGTCTCAGCTCTAAACTACTTTACATAGTAAATTTAGACAGAGTTAAGAAATCCTGAAGCATTAGTGCCACAACAGTGGTTTCTCTGTATGCCAGTTTTGCCTCTGTGGTTTTTTTTTTTTTAATAAGTTTATATCATATTTTCCTCAGCTATATTTGATTGTTTCAACCTTTCATGGTAACTAATGTCTTCCATTGTTGCTGGTTGATTTTGATTCACCAAAACCAATATAAATATACTGATGTGAGGCTGCTCATTGAGAACAGTAGTTTAATTTTTTTTTATTATAAGTTCTTATCTCTCATGACTTCATTGGTGAAGATCCTAAAAGATCCTGTCACTGTGTTCATCATTCTCATCAGTTTGTTATCTGTCTTCTAAGTAAGTGCTTTACAAATTAATAGCATATTATTTAAACACATGATTTATATTCCTCAAATTCCTGTGTTATTTATTATGTTGTGTCAGTCATAAGGCCTAAATGCACTTTCCATTAAAGCTCAGATTTAAAATTGGCTATGACATTGCCTTATTTTGGCTATCCGCTGTGAGAACAAATCTGAACACAGATACACTTTTAAAGTCATCAGCTTTCAAGACAGTTTTACATATTGACAGGTGGTAGTTGAAACACCAAAAGGAAAGAGGCAAAAATGAGCCTTTCATAGATGCTGAGTCTTCTGTCTGGGAAAGAGGTCATACAAGAGGGAAATCTCACTTTATAAACACATGAAGAGTTCATCCTGCCAACTGTCAGAACATGACAGGGCCTCACTTCTAGTTGTGATCCACATGTGAACCCCTTCAGAGGGTACTTTTCTGCCTCTTGTGCCCTCCCCACTTTCACACCCCCAAAGCTATCAAAGTTTATTTTCAGTCAGGTCATCAACTCTGGAAAGGAAGACAGAAGTAGGAACAGAGACAAAACCAGGTATCTTTTTTTTTCTCTTTTTTTCTTTTTTTTTTTTTTTTCCCTTTCTGACAGTGCTCTTGGTGATTATACCTAATTGGAACAACACCAGATTCATCTTTACCTCTTCTTTGTTTCCTGTGAGCATGCTCAATTCAATATTATTTTTCATGTCTCTGGAGAATGTCCTTTTAAAGGTTGCCATTATAAAACAGTGTTCATATTCCTAGTTTATTGTCTGATGGCTTTGATAGACTGGACTTGCTCTGATATTACCATGAGGATACAGCACAAAACTATAAAGTGGTAGGCCTTTTTTCACAGATCTGTTAGAGATTTTAAAAATTTTTTCTCACAAGTAAAAATACTGTAAAAAAACCCATTGAACAGCAAATTACATATACTTTGCTACATACATTGCGTATACAAGCTAATTCATCAAAATTATCCCTAGGATGAGTGTCTTATTCCAGTTACTCATATGATGTTTTCTGACTTCAGTTGTGTTTAGTTTGGTTGGTTTATCGGTTGGCATTTTTTGTGTTTGTGGTGCTAAGATCATTTGGTACCCTCTAGAATGTTCTGAAGGAAATGGTGTTTCCATAGGTTAGCTCCATAGCAAACAGTACCCACACTAGTGTTAAAATGCAAACCTTTAATTAGACTACCTTTTCCACTGCAGCTTCTCTTACATTCTGAAATCCTTGAAAAGGCACCGTAGAACATGAAGCTATCACATAAAGCTGAATTTATGTTTTTCCAGCCTCAAGCTACTTAACACAAATAAAAATTTGTGCCAGTCAGACCAAGATGTGTTACAGCACTGGTAAAGCCCAGTCTGTTAATTACAAATGTTTTGCACTGTGTGCATGATGCACAGATTTCTTGGAAATAGGTTTCCTTTGGCAGTATGTAGTTTTATAGTACAGTCAACGGAATGTTGCAGAATAGCAATTATGGCAATAAGGAGTGAATGCTTTAATGCTGATACATTTTTTTTCTGATAAAAGCAACTCAGATAAGAGGATATTCAAGTTACTGTAGCAATTAGTTTTTCTAAGATGTCTATCTATATGAAATGTTTCATCGTAAGGGAAAAAAAATCACAACTCTGTGGTAGAATACAAAGTTTATTACATTTCTAGACTACATTATCCTTGTCAGCTAGATTAAAGCATTCTCCTAGTTCCTGTCCTATATTACCATAACAAGTGAGGAAATAATGTAGTGTTGTTACACAGAGCAGCTTATAAATTTTGACATAAGTGTGAAAGAAATCACTTGAAATGTGAAGCAACCAAGAGGAATAATTAGGAACAGCAGAATGATTGCAGTAATATGACAACAGTTTCTAAAGCACCCAACAGGACTGAAATCATCAGGTTTGCTTGACCTATATCTTTAATAATACAGCTCATTGCCCTTGTATTGAAGCTAGAGGGTAGGACAAAGTATAAGCTTTATCATGTTTTAGGAGAAATTGCAAAAAGTTTATTTATTAACACAGCACAAAATGGCCCATTTCTATGATTACCAAACAGGAAAGCAAGTTGGGCCACAGTTCACCACACAGAACACTTTATAGTCAGGCTTGGCTGGAAAAAAATATTATGTAACACTCAAATAAGATAAATGGCTGCATTGGCAGTGGAAATAACCTTCTGTTTAATTAGAAAATAAGAGCTATATGGGACAATAAAAATGGTTACTGCAATCCTCAGTCACTGTTTAATAAATATGATGGTGCTGAAGATAATGCTAAGTGTTATTTATTTGTGTAATATTGTGGGTTCAGTAATTGTTCATGTTCTTGATAGTTACTCTGCATGTAGAATGAGTCCATTTCACATTTTCTTTGTTTAATTCTTGAAAAGGAAAGATAATTTTAAAAACATTTAGACTGTTTTTAGAAGCCCAAGATGTCTGATCGAAGTTCATTTACCTTGCAGTGGTGCTCTACCCAAACTACTGGTTTTCTTAGTTTACCTTTGAGATAATTAAGCTTTGAAACTAATTGTTTCATGCTTTCCTGACTGGATATATTTCTACTTCTGTGAAAGGAGAACATAATTTGAATTTTTAGATGTCCATTTCATCACATCTATGTTTATAATTAGTATAGTTGCATGGTCTGACTTTCATGTGGTTTTATGTTCCTTTGGCTTCATTTGGAGTTTTGAGCACTAAATGTGCAAATTAAGTCATACAGGGCATGTTGTACAAGATTGATGATTTCAGTGAAGGCTCCTCTCTCGAGGCAATAGTTTTTACAAGTAAATCAACCATCAAATTGTGTTATAAGCATACACAGCAAAAGTTTCCTTTCTCAGTAAAGCATGTTTATTAGATTATGGCCATTGTTCTTGGGTTTGTGTATTTAGGAATGCACACGTACTTATCAAATGCTTGACAGAAAAGGGGGTATAGGATGCATTTTGCAATATGCTTTTAACAGGCTTGATATCCTGGTCCTATTGCTTTTGGTCACAATATTTCTACTTTGGATCTGCAGTAAGTACAGGGATTTGAAAAAGGATATCAAAGACTTTGCTTGGTTTTATCCAAGGGGAAAATTCAGAAGATGTTTCATCAACAGGTTTTAACCCCTCCTTCCTCCCCTACTTTCCCCCTCCCCTTAAATGTAGACTGTATGTCAAGAGGCAAAACAAAACAAACCCCTTTTTCTTCACACAATTCACTTTAAGCTTCAAAATCCTCCAAAATCCCCAATCTCCTTTTGCAGTCTGGTTCCCACTCTCCAGCTTTCCTCTTCTCCCTCTAAAAGAAAAAAGCTCTTCTTTAAGGGACTGATAGGTTGTAGAGTGATGCTTAGCAACAACATTCCTGTGCCTTAAGTAGCTGCAAGCCCCTAGCTGAACCCTTTGATGTGACTGTCAGGGCAGATTTATTTTGTTTTAGCACATTGTCTACTTGTCCAGATGTATCAGAAGATAAAAAGGAGTCATGTTTACACTCTTTTTGGGAGGGGGGAGGAGGGGGTGGAGATGTAATTAAATCGCATTTTTGACGAATCTCTGAGAGATTGAGATGAAGAACAGAGGATCTGGCTTGAATGTAGACGGGAAACTCACTTTCCTGCCCTAACACCTGACACTATAGGAAAATGAAGTGTAAAGCCATAGTACAATGTGTTGATTTGGTTCTGCTGAAGACTTTGACTTTGTGTTTTCATTTGTGCTGGTAGTTCATAAGAGTCCAGAAAGGCCTTTTAGAAAGTAGTGGTTGTGCACCATAGACTCTTTCCTTTTTTCAGAGATCTACTTTCCCAATTTGAAATTTTTTTTTTGTTGTTTTTTTGGTTTTTTTGGTTTTTTTGTTTTTACCCTAGAATGTTCATGTTAGAGAATGCATATCCTAGAGCTTCTGGCTGTGGTAAATGGCTGTCAATCAAGTACTTGAAAAAAACAAAAACAAAACCAACATAAAAAAATAATGGAGCCTCGGCGATCTTGGGTAAACAAATGTGCAGTGTAAGGCAGGCCTTGCTGAATTCTTCTAGAGAACAAATACTACTGATAAATCCATTGCTTCTAACTTGCACATTTAGCAATACCATTCTGAGCTCTATTAATAACCTGCAGTGTGCAGTGACAAGTCTGATTCCAGCATTCAGTATGCCATGGGTATGCTAAGTGAATAAAATGCTAGTTTTAATCTGCCTTTACAAAAGTTACTCTATTTGCATTTTAAATAGGTTACACTACAGCACCCCCTTCTGCTAACTAAATAGTGTGACAAGAGGCTTTAGCTGCAGTTCAGTTTTATTCCCACATGACAGAATGAAGATGCCTTGAAAGCATTTTTAACCTTCCCATTTCTTAACTGTTCTGTCTGTTAAGCAAAGAGATCAATGCAACTCAATGATAGTCATTTAGTCGTTCAGTTACTGTTGTCTTACACTTTTTAGAATCAAGTTTTTGCAGCATTGTCCATGCTTTTGAAAAAAGTGAAACAAGCAGAGGACAGCACAATGAATAGCAAAGAAAAGTAAACCCTCTAATGTTGCAAACAATTATATATGGTCAGTGAAATGTATATTCAGTTCTGCATTCCTCTGATTGTCATTGATACTATGTTACTAATTTAATTTATGTAACAGTCTCAGAGATACCTATCCAAAAAAAAAAAAAAAAAGGGCAATTTACCTTGCTGATTTTGGCTTTGATTTTTGAGATCTATGTATATCAGATTGGCAAAAAATTAAGTTGTAGTATCTAGAAGCTCAGTATTATTCTTGCACTTCTTCAGACCTGTCGGGCAAAGAGTGAAATTCACTAAATTTCATTTGGGCATTGGTGAAGGGGGAACTTAGAAAAAAGGTTAGTGTCTGGTAGCATCTGGAAGTTCGTTTGTGGTTTGCTTTACAAGAAATTTCAAAGAGTATTTGTCTAAGACAACTCAAAATTCTCAGTGTTCTGGTATGGAGTATGACAGGTATGTTGTTCTTGCACTTTATATTATTAGCATGTAAGCCCCTTGAGTCGTGCATGCATACATGTCTGTACCCAAAAGGCTGGCAAAGATGTTGGCAAGAAAATGAAAGATAAATGTATACTTCTTTCTTAGATGTACTTTCTCAAACTCAGAGCGGGAGTCAAGGCCAGTAGATTTTGCTTTATTGCTTTATACCTTTGGGAGTCTTTTGCAAACTCCCTGATTTTCATTAATACACTGCAAGAGTATGGTATTATAATAATATCACTCAAAAAATCTATTTTAAGGGCAAGTATGATATAGCATATTTGCATTTATATTCTAGCGTGATTTTTAAATGGATTTATTCTTATTTTAAAATCTAGCACTAAATTTTGCAGTGAATACACTGCCTGTTGGATTGCATTAATGGATATTCTTTTCACTCACTGTTGTGTTGCTAGAATGTTTAAGTGCTCCTTTAGGGACAGATTCTCTTCCAAAATGAAAGACATTGAGCCACTTGAGCAGTAGAAAAGTTTAACTTATCACAAATGAAAATATTAGAACCTGCTATATGATTAGGGAGAGGTGGTAAAAGTGATGTTACTTTCCTTTCTAGTTACTTTTCTTAAACTGAACTGAGTGAGCAGCAGAATCTCTTATGTGCTTTAAAATGTAGGTAGCTAAGATATGGTATTAAAAAAAAAAAAAAGACAAGACAAATACCATGCAATAAGAAGCCAGAGTTTTATCTGCCTAGCTTTAAAAAAGAATTCATAGAAGATGTTACAATTTTTGGCTTTCGAGTGATATAAAATAATGGTCTTGGAAGTCAAAAAATCTAATGGGTGTTCTTGTATGCTCTGTGTTACAGTAGAACAAATCAATTCAGACTCCTTAGATACAGTCATTGCCTTGTGATTATATTTGTGTAAAGTCTTGGAGCCTTTGATCAAAGAAAGGCATTTGCGACTAGGTCTAATCCAAGCTCTTTAAGGTGTTTAACTTGCACGGTGGGGGAAGAGGTTGATAACAGCTGGGATTTAAATTTAGTTTTGCTGAACTTTTGTTTTGAAAGGATTTCTATTATACACTGCTTCCTTTTCCATACAGAAGATGGATCATTGAGTAAACCTAAAAGGGAAAGAGGATATGGGAGGAAATGGGTGGGGACTTGGAATTAATCTTCTGAAGAAAAATGTTTGATCAGTGAGTAGGAGAGGATGAAAACCTCTGATGTTGACAGCAGGCAACTTTCTGACTAGTGTGTGATTGACAACTTTGATGCTCCAGTGGGGAGTGAGTGTCCAGCCGCGCTCAGACATCCTCTGTCTGTGGGTGGTAGTGTTAATAATGTGGCAACTGGAAAGATTAATTGTGGACAAGCAGCAGGATTACGAGGAGGGCTTCACAGGTCTAAAAGGAACAGTGGTTGGAAGGCCTCTGATCTGTCAGCCCAAAAGGAAATTAGTTAGGGCAGGCTGGAGCAGGCTTTAAGGAGAAAAAAAAAAAAAAAAAAGAGAGAGAGGAGGGGGGAGGAGGAAGATGGAGTAATGGGAGGAGGGGAGCATTTAGGATATTAAAGCAAAATGAAGAGGATATTGAAAAAGATCACAAGGGAATGAGGCTGATGTTCTTGGAAGACTTTAATACACTACATTCTCTTACAGTACATGCAGAGTTCAGCTTGCTTTGGAGGGAAGTACAAAGTGACTTTTGTAGTGCATGGAGCTGCTACATTTGGTGTTTTCAAAATGAACCTGAGAATTAGCTCAAATTAAGAACTTTCAAATATGTCCAAATGCGAAATACATAGAAGAGAATTTACTTAAACTTTCCTGCAATTAGCTAGCTTCTATGTGCTTTACTTCCCACCCTTTTTGGTAGAAGTAGGGGTTTTGCCAATAAATTCTGTGTTACCATTAAAGAGGCCATTCATCATGCTTACTAATGTTATTAATCAAGATACACCACAGTACTCTTAAAATGAGATCATTTTGATAAATCATGTATGACATGAAAAGACTTTATTCCTTTTAAGTGCAATTTAGGCTGTAATTTTTTTCCTCATTTATGATTCATGGGAGAAACATGGATAAAATTCCCTTGCACATTTACACCTTATCTTCAGTAATAATTCAAAACTGCTCTTAGATGAAAAGTCAAGGTCTGATTCACCAAAGCTGAATGCCAGCTCATTATTTTCTGGCATTCAGTAGTCCAAAAATAATGTCCATACATTAGGTGCTTGTCACAATAGTTGAATTTGGCTGCATACCAAATGTATCGATTACACTCAATTAAGCTTAAATGCATAAGAATTATCTAATGTTCATTTACATTTTTGATCCTGTTGCACCCTGCTTTCGACCTTGCAATTTAACATTAAATGAAAACCAAAAGGTAAAGTAAATTCAAGGGAGAAATTATAATCTCTCTTATGTGAGAATGAGAGAGATTGCCTGAATTGCCTGAATTGCCTTGAATCTCCTTAAGATCCACTGCTTCTGTTAAATATGCACAATTCTCTTGGCTTTTCTTTTTAAATGTTATTGGAATTGGAAGAGCAACCAAAATATAAGATCACTATTCTTATTGTTGTAATAGTATAATAATTTGGCCTACTCTACTAATGGTATCACATATGAATATTTGCTAAGTTCAAAGTCACACTTTTGGTTATAGCTGAAACACTTGTGCTATTTATTACATTTTTAAATGTCAGAAGTGGGTTGCACTATTTTATGCTAACATAGGTATGAGTATTAGATTTTTTCTTTGTTTATTCTTATGTTTAGAGATGTAAAAAGGAAATACCTAGTAGCAAGATTTAATTTGGAAAGTAGAATCATTTACATTTTACTATTTCACAAACCATGATTCAAAGACAATTGGCTTGTCTGAACTACAGTCTACCTTTTACTTCCTTCACAGCAGCTGAAAGTATTTGAAGGAACGTGTGTGGTTGCCAAAAATAGCAGACCATTTGTATTTTTGAACTATTGGTCTCTACAAATTCGATTTGATGCAGCAGATGTGCAGTATTTCCTGATACTGCACAGTATGTTCCCTTAGTAGCAACATCCCGATACTGAGAGGTTTATTCCTTGAAAAGCGAAATTTGAAGGTCGAACAAATGAAACTTTTCTTTAGACTAATTGGATTCGCAGACTCTTGAGAGCCAGTTGCCAGTGTGTGACTGTCAAGTCTCTTTTAAGTATTACAAAGTTTGGGTTTTTTTCCCTTCATGCTTTACTTTGTGTTTGCATGCTACAAAAACTTGTTTCTCTTCTGCATGATATTAAATGTTATGAGCCACAGACATAGAAGCTCAGACCCCCGAGGATTTTTTTTAAAATTATTATTGTTATGAATATTAGATTAGTAGGGAAAAGAAGCATAAAGCCCAAAAAATCTCCTATCCTTCCAATACCTACCCTGAATTTCCTTTGTTGTCTCATGAATTCTCTTATTATTGGTGAGAAAAAAAACAAAAGCGAAAAAACCCCAAAAACTTGGGAAAAAAGACTCCCTGTATTTTCCTAGCAAGCTCTTTTTAAGTAGATACTTCTACAAAATATTTTAAAATGACATATTAATTCAGAGTATTCAGATTGTGTTTATTTTCTTTATTAAGACTGGTTAAATTACTACTTTCATCAGCCATTTTTTGAAAAAATAAAAGAAAGTCATTCAGATCTTTGTGACATTCAGCAAAATATGAGTAGCACAGTTTAAGGCATGAAATTTAGGAAAAAATGGTCAATACTGTTTTCCTTCCTTCCTTCTCACCTTCCATCCAATACTCATCTGCTATGTTCTTGTGTTTTTCAGTACCGTGGTGTCCTGGTAGGGCATAAATCCTGCCAGGCCGGTTTAAACCCTTGCTCTCCTCCTCCTGTTGCAGGTCCGGGAGTTGTAGTAGATTGAGCAAGCAAAGCCTTGAGGCTAGGAGCTTAGCACCACGTCAGGTGTCTGGTGCAGCCCCTCAGTGTGCCTGCGTGGTCACATGGCACGAAGCTTTGAATTCATTGGGCAGAACAATGATGCCAATGGGTATTGGCCAGTTTAATTTTCAAAATGGTCTGTTTAATGGAGGGTGATTTAGGAGCCTTTCCTGACGACTGCATCCCTTGACCTCCACAGGGAGCAATACCCCTTAGCAGCTCATTAACTGGGAATCACTGTGGCCACGTGTTCGCGGCTTACACTGGCTGGCTTGCCTGCAACTCAGCTCTCCTCTCTTCCCCTCTACCTGGAATATTTTGTATTTTACCATTATCATGAGTTTTGGAAGCATTCATGTACGGGAAACTTACTTGGGGACCAAAGCGTCGCGAGTACATATGCTAGAGTTGATACTAAGCCTCTATAAGCATAGTTAGAATTTTTCCTGGTTTTGCGTTCCTGTTTTCCAAGTTCTGATTGTTTAAACTGTTTAATTCTGTGTTCCTAAATATCCTTTGTGCAACTATTTCCTGTTGACCAAAAATCCAAAGAATCTCAGGGAATTTTCCGGACAATATCACATCACAAAGTCAAATGTCTAAACCCAAATTTTAAAATCAATCACTATTTCTATGCCAGGTTAGGAGGTCATCTCAGTAAGTCTATAGAGATCAGGCAAGCTAAGATACATGTTTCCATCTCTCTCCCTTAATTAAATTAACTAATTTATGCTGAAGGTTTTGTAAAGGCTGTTGCTAACTCATAGTTAACTGTGCTTGGCTGTGGAGCCAGGGGAATGGGGGAACCCCATTTCATCAAAGAAAACTGTCTCTGCACATAAGCAGGCCATGCTACTTGCTAGTATCCCAAAACATAGTGTTTTGGGATCATTCGGGAGTTCAAATCTAGCCCATTCAGAACCTCTAGCCTAGTCCACAGCTAGGGAGACGTAAGACCTTTTGTAGCCTGTCATATATAGTAGTCTTGTCAGGTTCTAATTTTGCATATTTTCTACTCTTTCTTTATCCCTTATTTCACACTGTATCCTGTTCTTTCACTGGATACATGGATCCTGAGTTCACAGAAAAGCATTAGATTAGATTATAAAGTAAAGCTATTCTTCCCTATCTGTTCCCTAGGATGGAGTGGTTAAAGACTTGGTTTATTGCTGCTTTCCATGACACTTTGGGCTATCACAAGGCTTTCAAAGACCTCACAGTAAATCAAATCCCCATTGTGCTTGGTGCTCTGCAAACTCAGGGAAAGAAATAGTCTCTCTGAAGTAGTGGTTTGATACTCTCTACAAGCATGTGATAAATTCGACCCCAAATTAATACATTTAAATTGTTTTTTGTTAGGAGGCAGACTATGTTCATCACCACATATTTATACATGTTTTTAATATGCACATTTAATCTGCAAACAATAAATTTCTAGTCAGATGTCTAAAAGTTTGGGGAAGGAAATCCTGAGGAGGAGTTCTGTGGAAAGGTGCTGTACATTTTATTGCAAATATGAACAAATTATGATGGTTCAATATGCTTATGGGTTAAGACATGTAAATTGCAGTGTTATAAAGTGGTTGAATTGACACATAGCAGTGTGTTGATTGGTAGATATTGGTACATAGATATTTAGTCAAGTTTTCAAAATATGTATAAATTATTGAAAACTGTTGCCAGTGTCTCTCTTGGGGAGGATACATGTGCCCAAGAGATCCAAAATGAGTCTTTAGCCTAGGTATTGTGTTTATGCAGACATTTCTTTAAATTGTAAGACGTGCATTGTTGAAGTATGATTACGTATAAGTGTTGAGTGCATTTGAAACAGAGTAAGTTTATCAGGAAACTGTTAGTGTTTACATTAAAGAAAATGTTTTTCAAAGGCAAGTATGAGTTCATTCTTTAAGTTGGAACTATGCATAGATTGTTCAATTAATACCTTTCTGGAGAAATGTTTTTGTCAGTTAAAAAAATGGATAGCACAGTGATTTCCTTCATTCCTTATTGTAGTTTTCCTGTGGGCACATTAAAAATATTTGAAAAGAAATCATACTTTTTTACTAAATGCAAATTTTGCATCCAATAATGACCAAATGAAAAGCAACAAGTTTTCAAATTGCTAAGGTCTTTCTCTGTGACCTTACTAGATGACTTTGACAAGTGTTAAAATTGTGATGAATGAAAATAAACAATAGTATCATAGAACATAAGAATTCTTGATAGTTGTAGGTCAGACTTAGAGAATGTGTATCATGCTGTCTCCGAGAAATTTGCATCTTCATCAATTCTGTTGCAAAGAAGAAATCCCAAATGCTTAAAATATTCCTAAGGTAACAGATACAAGAGAATCTTCAGTCTCTGCCTTCAGCTCCATTATAAATAATATTTTAATTATTTTGATTTTTGTTACCACATCTAATTCTGCACTCTACCATTTCTCTTTTGGATGTCTTGATCAAACTGAGATTTCTCTCTGTGACATCCTCTGAAAATATTTTGGAATTAAATATATTTAGCTAAGAAAATCTTCCTTAGCTACTTACATGTCTGTTGAAACAGTTTTACTTACCATGTCTTTCTATACGTGTGTTATGTATCTGTTAAACCCTCATCAGGAATGTGCCAAAGTGTTCCTGTTCTTCTTGTATTGTAAAATTTTTCAGGCATAGTAATGAATGCCTGCTCTGCGTAGGTGTGTAAAGAATTTGTGCCATGCCTTAGAAATGAGGGTCAATATGAGAATAGAAATACTGGGATACAAACACAAGCTGTGAGACACAAATAGAATAATTCAATCTATCAAGAGGTATCGAAGATATTTCATTATAGCAAGTACAGCCTAATATCAGGCCACATCTTGCTCATCAAGAAAAAGTAAAATTTCTTAAGCAATTATCATTGTTTTAATTATTTAAAGTTTAGGTTTGTGGTTTTGGTTTGTTTTTCTTTTTTTAATTGGTTTTGAGGTGAGGTTATTTTGGTTGGTTGTTTGGGGATTATTTTCTGTTGCTACATCTGCAGTATTTTTGATCTACATGGTTTGAAAATCTGTTACTCTTTTACAAACCATCTATTTAGTATCAGATGCAACAATTCTTAGCTTGGACAAAATGTACAGGTCAATATAAAGACAGATACCTTGACTGAACAAATGGGTAGTTATGTGTATCACTTAGGCTGTGAGAGGTCTAACTTTATTTGCCTTGTAATTTTCACATCTTGTATTATAATATGCTGCAAAATTTGGATGACTTTTAACGCTTGCAAGAAAACAAGCTTTACCTGTAATAACACTGTTAGAATTTCTTTACAGATCTATTTGGTGACCTGTTTCTATAAAACTGAATCTACAACCCATTTTAACTAGTTTCCCTCAAAGCTATTTGTAGTTACGTTCCACTGCAACAAGAACTTCTGATGCATATTTCACTGGAACTTGAAGACATAACTGTCACATGTCTATGTTGTCACTGTCAAAATATTCCTGTGAATATTAAGAGTAATACAGTCTATACAAATCTCTTTGGAAAACAGCTCAGGGCCAAATGTCAGTATGTGGTAGGGAAAACAAATAGTTGTCTTTTGGCTGGTGCACAGGCTTACTCAGAAGCATAATTCAGCATTCCAGCCAGTGTTTGTGCAAAACAATCCTAAACCTGGTTGATATTCCATAGAATTAAAGTTACTCTAACTGAATGCTTAGCTCAAAGATAATGAGAACTGTTCTGTATTTGACAGGGAATTATATGCTGTAGATAAAATAACAGCAAAACACCAATAAACAAACCCTCCCGTGCTTACTTTCCCTAAAATGGGAAATAAAGCTAAATTGCCCCTTCACTCCACTATCCTTTTTAGAAGCTCTTGAATTTTGCTCACTCAGTAGGATATTGCTGAAAAGGCAAAGTCTCTTCCAGTAATTTTGGGAAAAGCTATCATCAAGCTGTCAACAGTCTAAACTGAGATTAAAAGTACCAAAGAGAAACCTTCGCTATTATCAGAGACCCAAATAAGTACTCTTGAATAGGCAGATAACATCTAGAGTGTATAGTAAGAGAGCACTTACTCCTCCAGCTTTTGGAGTGATTTACAGGGATGAAGTCTTCTGTTAAATTTTAATTCTTGTCTTATCCAGAAGAACTTGGCTCAAAGAAAACAGTTGTGAACAGATGCCTATTCTTGGAATTCATTTGAGATGTCACATTGCTGGGTGTTAAGGGCATCTGTCTCATCCTCTGAGATGTTATGTGCTCTCGGCTTATTGGTCATCAGAGGGAAGATTTCCAGTACTTCATAGTCCAGGGTAGACTGAGCTGCATGTCTGCTGTTCACTAAAATCAAAGTATTATTCACTCTAGTTAATGGTGAGAGCTGTACGTGTAGCATTACCTCTCTAAAAGGTACTCTGAGAAGAGTGTATTGTCACTGGTGAGTCAGTGGCAGCAGAATTTTCTAGATTTTATTAATATCTGATAAGCACTATCCTTGCCATTTAGGCAACCCTGTCTCTTTTAAGATGTTTGTTTTGACACGTCATGCACCTTCATGTTAAGTGACCTGATTTTTGGTAAGGAAAAAAATGGGACTGTAACTATAGTTTGACATAGAAATTGACAGTTGGTCTCTTAACAGCAAAAGCTTAGTGTACTAATCACCTCAGTTACTTATCTCTTAAACATTTTAATACACTGTAATCTAGGAGTCAAACAGCTATGGCAAAACCAGCTTTCTAAATTACAGCCCTTAAAAAACTATTGCCATGATTGATTTTCATTATTGTGGATTCCCACCGTTAGGTTGGAAACTAAGATTTGAATTGGAATTTAAGGTATTTCCTCTCCAAAACATTATAGCCCAATTTTACACTTTTATCTTCGCCAGGCATTGAAAACCTGGTTTGCATTAGTTTAATTTTTTAAAATATATAAATTTTGAGGATATGACTAACTGCAAAATAAGAAATAAGGTTGAGGTTGATTCCTTTGGCTAACATTTGTAGGTTATAAGACAGTATATTTTAAGGGAAGAACCTGCAGAGAAGATAGCTACTGGTAAAGATTCCTTTTAGCAATTTATCAGGAGTTCAAGAAATAGTTCAGCTTCAGTGTTTCTTCTCTCTATTTGCCTTATCTTTTCTATTAGAAATTATCATGTAACTTTGGTGAACGCTGTCCTTTGTTCCTTGTATTAAAACCCATCATCTCTTTATGCACCTTGCAATGGGGAAATCGTAAACATTCCAGAGGACACTCTATACCTAAAAATGGACGTCTGACTAACATGATATCAATGCATCTAACTTAAACTGAATTTTAAAAACTGCAGTCATGATTCATATTCACCAGCACAATCCTTTCTTTTCATGTCTCCTCCTAACAATGCAACACTGCCGCTCTGAAACTCAAAAACAAGATAGTAATTGTGGATTGTCTTGGCTTTATTTATATTGCTCTTTCCTTCAGATGAAACATCCAGCTGGATGAAGATTAGGTAATTGCAAACCATAGTTCCGCAGTCTAATCTTTTTAAATTGGAATTGGAGGATATTGAAATTTTTATTATGGAAAATGATTTCGCTTTCCTTTCATCTCACTTAATGTTTTGCTTTTAGGGATTCTGAGCAAGTCTTCCTGGTACTTACCTCTTTAAATGTATTAGACTTCTGGTTTTAAAGTGTTTATTATTGACAATTCTATATACTTGTCTACTTTTTTTTTTTATTAGATGCATTATAACTTTAAAAAGGTGCCTTCATTTAGCACACAGAACAGAAGAATTAGGTTTTTTCTTAGTCTTGAGTGTGGTATTTTAGCTCAACTTTCTATTTTCTGACTTCTTACAGATGCTTACTTCCTTTGGGTAAATATTAATTTGTTTCACCAAGAGGAACATTTTTGTTATGGTCCAAAGATTTTCTGATAAAAATGGTAATTTTTTAAAACCATGAACTTTATGAAAATATTATTTTAGCGGTGATACCTAATATAATTGTACAAACTCACGTGAATACAACTACCTTGAAGGATTACAGGCAGCCTTAAGAAAAACCAATTAATCCCCCATGGCAGGTGACTCTCTGCACCTGTAACTACATCACAGCACTCCTCTTGCAGCTGTGTCTTCTTTGTGTAATTATTGGCTTCCACTCAAAGTATTGATAATTGTTTTATCACACAGGCTGCCAGTGATGCTGCATCTATCTCTCCAGTGATGCACTATACACCTCTGCCTTCAGGATCCAGAGACCTCACCAATCACAGAGGTAGGAACTAAACTTGTGTTAGTAAGAATTACTTTGCTGTAAGGCTCTCCTATGTTAGTTACTGCTGCACTAACTCTTTACAGAGAACACTGTGCCTTTCAAGCACTAGATGAGAAAACCATACCTGTCAAGACTACAGATTCCAGCTCATGTTGAGTAGAATTGAAACGTAGTCTACTGGGAAAGCAAATAAGTCTATGGATAATAACATTCAGTGATTTTTGTTGTGTATGAGAGAAAAACATAATGAAATTAGAGTACTTCAATATAGCTAAGTAGATGATTATATGCAGCATCAGTAATTTTGAGAGAATTTGTGAAATTTCTAATATTTGTAAAGAGAGCTTTTTGGCAGTTTAACAATTATAGTGCTATAATTTTGATATGTTAGCACATTTTCATTGCAATAAAAATGGATTATTCTCTGTTTTTCAACATTAAAAGTGAATCAATGTTCAATTTCCTTCTTTGCCAAACCCCAGAATTTAAAAAAGCACCTGGGGAAAATTCTCAAATTCCTTCTACATATCTGTGGAGCAAAAAGTTCAGGCAACCTCTGAAAAACTGAAGCAGTCAGTAAGGGTATGTTCCAAGCTTTTTTACCTGTGCTGTACAAAGGAGAAATTAGTAAATCTTGCAGCATTTTTCACCTTAAAGTTAGAGCTTTTATTTCCCACATTAGACATTGACTCCATGTTGATCATGTAAACCATTTGTTTACAGTTTTTATGTAGGATACTGGAAGTCAGTCTTGCATTTATGAATTGATGGTAACTTAGTTTTAGTGTGTTCAAATTCTGCAGCCCTTCAGAGGATTTGAGGCAGTTAGTAGAACTTGAAACCTTCTGAAAGAATCAGGCAATCAATGAAACTGAACGAGGATCTGTGATTCAGGTGGGAAGGATGAGGACTGATTAGACTTTAACTTGTTGCTGACTCTAGCGCAGTTGTGCCAGGATTAAAGATGGGAGTGGCATCCTGGTCTTGGTATAAATTGAGATGATGTAGTGGAAATCAGGTGTCCTGATAGTGCTGTAATGTGTTGTGTTCTAACATTGAATTCATGTAGTGACTGATACTTTTTAATGCTTCTCCCTCCTCCACTCTCCCCTCTTTCCCAAGATAGGTGCTTCGGCTTTGATTTTCAGGTAGGCATATTTGCTTTGAGGTTGGATTTCTGGTATCGAATTAAATGGCTAGGGTCTAATAAGACAATAAGTAGAATGACAGAATGTTGTAAATGCCTAAGTTTTATAAAAATACATAAGGAGTATAACTAAAAGCCAGGCATACTCAGATGTGTTCATTTAGATGACAGTGAATTAGAAGTGTGGCTTCATGGCTGATTCATGAACCAGACTTGGCAAAATAAATGCCAGTAGTGTTAATCATCAAAACTTGTGTGCCTGCATTATTAATTGACTTCTCTAGCAATAAAGTAATTGTGTGGCTCTAGTCTTCTTGAAGGCATGTTCAGGGGGGACATGTCCATATCCTTTCAGAGCTGGAGCTTGCCAGGTTCTAAGTACCAGTCTTTGCTAGGTTTGAGAATTCAGCTCCCTTACTATGAAAGGGGAAAATTATATTCCCGAAGTTATCAGCTTAGCTGTTCACACAGTTCTTTATTACCTTTGTATTTGCTTTTCCTGGAAATATTCTGCTTCATATGCTAAATGTGCTGAAAGTTTCCTTGATGATTAAGCACAGTTATAAATAAAGTGAATGGAGAAAAGTGTCATCCAAAAAAATGGTAAAAGAGACATTGTTAGCATGATCCAATAAGTTTATATATATGTGTGTGTGTGTGTGTATACATGTATTCACCAGGAAATTATTAAGCAAAGTTTCCAAATTTCCAGCTTTTGTAAATGGAGCCTGGAAATACCTGCTGGCAGGGCCCATTAATTCAATCAACTCCTTTTGCACAAAGAAAAAATGTCTAAGTTTACAAGTCCATAAAAGACTAATTGGACTCAATAGAAAAATCTTCAAGGAAAGAATGAAATATTTAAGCATGCTATTTTAGGCTCTGGATATTCTTTTTTTATTTGCTGAATGCTTTCAGTGTTGTAAAAAATGATTGAATCAGCTGTTGCATATGTGAATATTGGCAGTTTTCAATGCAAACTGGAAAGAAGAATGCTTTAAGTTTGCAAGTGCTCTCATTTGTCCCTGGAGAAACTTGTCTACCAGAATCTGAAAGTCTGGCAAATGGTTTGGTACAGCCGTAAACTGATTTGGGGGGGATTTGGAAGGAGTGTGGGAGCAATGTGTTCAAATGGTAGTTTGATTTGGACATTTCTCACTCTATTTAGCTATGAATTTACAGAGAGAGCACAAGAATTCAGTTCTGAAGTGTTTCACCGTGCATCATATATCCATAATGTTCATGCGTGCAGGATAGGATTTCCAGACAGGATGTAGTCTTTTTAAATTGACTTCATATTTTGTATAGATGATATTCAGAAATTGTAAAAGTCTCCCTCTCACTTTCAGAACCCACAGCATATGACAGTGAGGCATCAACATGGAGTGATATGAAGTAATCTCACTCTATTTTATATCAAGTGTTATGATGCCTGAGTATATAAATATGTGAAGAGAGCAGTAAATATTAGATACACACTGTCCTGAGAAAGTTACTTTGCCTTACATTATTTTGTTGCTTAGACTAACTTTTTTTACACTGAACCATTAGTTGGTCCCACTGTACAGATTTTTTTTAGCAGAAAATGCCTTGGCCTTCTATGCAAGTTTTGGGTGTAGAACAGCCATATAACTTGATTCTTTATGACATCGAATTGCTGTCCTGTTAAGCAAACCTTCCAAAGTGGTAATTTTCTAACTAGCTTTACTTTTGGTTTGAGTCCAAGTCAACAATCTCCAACTCCTAAGGGTTTTTCCTTTGTCTTTGTTAAGCCAGCATTTTGTATTTAATTTTATATGGTTTTATATAGTTTTGGTCACCAGGGATTTGCTTGTTTTATCTAGGTAAGAGTACTGTACAAATTTCATACAAACTGGTTTAAAGACATATCCTCCTGTCATACAGCATGCATAATTCATTTTAAAACTCTGTTGCTCGTATTATTCTAGTTTTCCATTTTTTTGATTAAAAGAAAAAAAAGAGCCTCACCTTTCTTTCTGCTTGTCCAGATATACCTTTAAGTAAAAAATACCAGTTACTTATTGTTGTTTTTAAATAGAAATGGTCATGCTCCCAATACACAAAATTAATGAAGTGCAGTGCATTTTAGTAGAAACTTGCTCCAAAATATTTATGTCATTCTTTTCTAGTGGTTCGTATGTATGGTCCAGGTACCTTTCTGTTCCTTATTAACAATTAATTAACTGGGTATATATAAAGTCTTAAAATAGAACTTTTAGTTATTTTGACATCAAATTCAACTATGTTAAGAAATTTTGAAATCGTAATACTTCAGTTTTAAGGGTGATTTGCTTGATACTTGGAAAAACAATCTCCACCCTCCATCCCTTCAGGTTGTGTATTCTTTTCTCATAATGGCATCTTTGGTAAGGAAGTCCCTTTGTTATGTGTAAGCATTCAAACTCAAATTGCCTGGTAGAAAGAACAGTGCTTTCCAATTGTTGGAGAAAATAGTAGTTTATTATTCTATCTCTTGAGAAGCAATATTACTAAATCATGACTATCATGAAAATCTGTTTTTCCCATGTAGAAAAAATGTGCTGGATGCCCTTTGTTTAAACACATATTTTATAACATTGTCTCTTACCTGATTTACTTGAAAACCTATTCATTTGCCAAAGCCATTTGGTTTCCAGTAACATTTTACAAATTACTCCTTTTCTTGTGCTCCTGTTTCTGGGAAAAAACAGTGGTAAGTCCGCCCCACAGTGTAATGGTAAAAGGAAGAAGCAGTTTCCATTAAAAACTAATCCTGTATTTATGTAAGTAGTTTTTAGAGCCTTAGCTTGGATTTATGCCAAGGTTTAATAGTTCCAATCTATCTGGCTTGTAAGAACTTCCTGAACAAATCCACTGTCCTGTTTTGGTGTTAATTAAGTAACTTAATTATCCAAGTGCTATGGTATACACAGACACTTCTCATTTCATATTTGAATTGGGAATACCCAAATGAAAAAAATGTTTATTTATTCTACAAATGTGTTTGAGTCAATTGACAGACATTTTATTTTCTGAAACAGTCTAATCTGAATTTGAAAATCATAAACTGCATTCAAAGACAATGTCCAGAAATGTAGGGACAAACAATCTTTAAGCTTCCTATTAAGCCCCTGAAGTTAATTTTATAAAGCATTTTTGAACAAAGGCAAAGGGAGTCTTCTACAGTTTCTCTTTTTCTCTTTGGAAAGAAGATCTTTGGAAACTTTCACATTCCTAAGCAAGCAAAAGCCTGTAGGCATGTAATCTGTTAGGGAGACACCTAAACTTGATCTGTTTGTTTGGGGTTTTTTTTGTTTCTTTGTTGCTTTTGTTTGTTTGTTTGTTTTTCTGTGATCAAAATCTGGTTTTAAAGGAAAAGGTAGAATTTTTCAGAGAGCCAGAGGGAATAATATAATACTTGCAATGTATGAAAACCCCAAGCTATCCTCCAGGGTTTTACCTGTTCTACCTCAGTTTTCTTAGCCTGCTTATATTCTTGAGTTCACTTGCAATTGATAATGTCTATTGCTCCTTCAAGAATTTGGTCTAGAGTTGGCAGATAGTACTTTAAACTTTCTGAAGTAAAATTGTAATATTGACATACACTTCCTAATAATAAATGTTAATACACAAAGTTCTTATTTTTTGAAGGCTTTCAACTCGAGACACATGCACTCTGAAAAGCCATGCTGTCTTTAAATCACTGACATAAAAAGAAGAGGAAATCGATTTGCATAAAAACTTACTTCCAGAAAGATAATTATCCTGTTTATATTATCATTACCATCTTCTCTGTAGTTGTTATTGACACAGTTGTTAGGTACTCATTGTGTTTTCAAGCCAGAGGCTTATTTAGAGTTTGAAATTGATTGCTAGGAAAGTCACAAAGCAATTTATGTAGCAACTTATCATAATTAGTTAGTTTTCTTAATGTGAACTACACTCTACACTTATCATTGATTTTCCTGAATATCTGCATAAAGCAGCTCATCATATGCTGTCCAAAAAGAGGATGATGATGATAATAATAATAGTAGTAGTAGTAATAATAATAATAGTAGTAGGAATAATAATAATACAATCTGTGAGGAGTTAAGTTAATCTAAGGAATCTTAAACAGTATTTTAACTAAAAGTGTCTGTATATAAGAACTATTTGCTGTAATGTCTCAAGAGTAGAATGAACAAAAATCTTGCAAGCAGATGCAATATATGGAAATTCTGTATCAGGCTGAGATGCTGTGAATAGTGGGAAATGTTCCTTGTTGGTTTACCTTAGGTGTCCTTTGAAAATACCCTAGTTTTTAAGCTGCGTGATGTTATGGTAGTGATAGACTGCATACTTCTTAGACCAGGATCTTCTGTCCATGAGGTGAATAACCCTAAAACAAACAAAATTTAGAGTAGCATGGAACAGACAAGATCATATTTTCCAAGGGCAGAAACACTCAAAAATAAGCTGTGACACTTCGTGTTAATGCCAGGAAATATGTCCCAACAATGAGTTTTGCTGTGCTCGAGACTGAGCCTTAAGGGGAATGGGTAGAAATTCTCTTCTTTTGGCACTGTGGGAAAATACTAAAATAACAAGTCTGTTGGGAAAAAAAGTAAAAAAAAAAAAAAAAAAAACCTCATTTGACTTGCTTGTATGGAATGAGAAAGCAGGTTCTAGTGCCTTGCTTCATTTTCTACAGAAAGCTTATCGATTGTGCAGACAAGTTGCCAACATGAGAGAAGACTTGATTTTCTTTTCCTGTCTTAGCTTTCCTTACTCAAAGGATTTTGAAAAGAAAATCTGTCAGAGGTGGATTAGAGCCCTTGCAGGCTGGAGGTGAGAGAGGGTAATGTCAGATGTTTAAACAATTCTGATCTGAGCTGTTTCTGGTGCACTGAGAGAAAGGCAGGCAAGGCCTTTCTCGTAGACACTGCCAGATGACCCCTGCTTGTATCTGTAGACCTGCTAAACCTTACACTTTGAGATGAGCTGTACTGACCCATATGTATTCCTTCAGTGGCGCAGCTAATTTTGTAACTCTGTTATTTTTCTCTTCCAAGCTACACTCTAGTTTACCGTGTCCTCAGTTGTTCTGTTGTGTTTGCGTTCTGGGAAGAAGAATGGCTAGATGGGATGAGTGAAAACATGTATGTGAGAAGTGCTAGAAGGCACATTCCTTTGTAGAAGAAAATGCCATGAAATGCTTCCATCTGATAACAGAAGTCCACCTGGGTTGGCATATGCTCTGAGTCTGCAAATGTGTTAGACATGCAGTCCCAGTTGTTTGACTGTGTGAATTGACCCACAGTCAAAAATGTTGCCTTTCAAAGGAGTTGAGAGGTTTGGTAAGACATACACATGATCTATTCAGCTTCATGCTGTGGAGTGGTTTATCACTGGGCAGTAATGAAAGAGTTGATTAAGGAGTGTCTCACCTAGTAACTTTCCTTAGCCCTAACCTATTTGTTTCCTGGAATATACCCACCATCAGCAGCTGTGGTCTTTTCTGGACCTGTTTACCTCATTTGTTCAGTAGTGATAGTCTGTGCTAGCACCTAGATATTTTACTCTAAAGAACAAGACTTTGCCAAATGTGGATTCAATTGGTGGGATTGGTGGGATTTGAGTGTGACCTTGGCTAATACGGTTCAAGAAATATATGTTCTGGGTCATTGGATTCATGTTCTTGTCAATTAGAAGGTCAATAATTGCCTACCTCAACTTCAGCAATGCTTTTGACACTGTCTCCCATAACATTCTGGTAGGTAGACTTAGGAAGCATGGATTATATGAGTGATCAGTAAAGTGGATTGAGAACTGGCAGAATGACAGAGCACAGATGGTTGTGATCAGTAGTGCAGAGTCTAGCTGGAGGCCTGTAGCTAGTGCTGCTCCCCAGTGGTCACTCTTGTCCAGTATCTTCATCGATGACCTGAATGAAGGGACACAGTATACTCTCAGCAAGTTTGCTGATGATAGAAAACCTGGAGGAGTGGCTGACGCACCAAAAGGCTGTGCTGCAATTCAGCTTAGTCGTGGACAGACTATAAAGTTGAGCAGAGATAAACTTCATTAATTTCAACATGGACAAGTGGAGAGTCCTGCACCTGGGGAGGAATATAGCCACACAGTACAGGCTAGGCATTGATCTGCTGGAAAGCAGTCCTACAGAAAAGGATGTGGGAGTCCTGGTGGACAAGTTCACTGTGAGCCAGCAATGTGCTCTCATGGCCAAGAAGACCTAATGGTACTTTGGGATGCATAAAGGAGAAGAGAGTGGCCATCAGATCAAAGAAGGTTCTCCTTCCCCTCTACTCTGTCCTGTTGAGGCCACACCTATAGTATTCTGTCCAGTTTTGGACTTCCCAGTTCAAGGGAGATGGGGAACTGCTGGAAAGAATCCAACAGAGGGCCACAAGAGTTGTTAATGAGGAGAGGCTGAGAGACCTGATGCTTTTTAGTCTGGAAATGAGAAAACTGGGAAGGGATTTTATCAGTAATTATAAATCTCTGAGGGGTGGAAGTTACGAGAATGGAGCTGGGCTCTTCTCAGTGGTAGTCGGTGATAGGACACGGGGCAACAAGTACAGACTGGACCATGGGAGGTTTCACCTAAACAGGAGGCAAAATGTCATTACTTTGAGAGTGACAGAAAACTGGAACAAAACTGCCCAGTGGTTGTGGAGTCTCCTTTTCCTTTCAAAACCTGCCTGAACAGGTTCCTGTGCCAACTGATCTAGGCAAACCTGCTTTAGCGTGGGGTTTGATTTAGATGATCTCCAGAGGTCCCTTCCAACCTCTACTATTCTGTGACCAGGTTGACCAGAAGTAAGTCTTAGGAGGATCATCTCCTCGATGCATTTGGTTTGGCCGGAGGCAGTCTCATAGTGCTGTATTTTGCAGTGATGTAGCTGGGTGTTGGCAATACAACGCTGTTTTGACTACTGCTGAGCCAACAGCCACGGCTGTGCTTTTCCAACATTTCCGCTCCTCCCCGCCCCCGAATGGTAGGCTCAGGGATAGGCAAGATCTTGGGAGGGGACACAGCTAGGCCAGCTGACCAAAGACGTATTCCATGCCATATGGCCTCAGCTCAGATATAAAAGCTAAGTGAAAGAAGGAAGTGTGGGGACATTCATTCATGGTGTTTGTCCTCTGGAGCAATTGCTACATGTATCGAAGCCCTGCTTCCCAGGAGCAACTGAAGATTGTCTGCTGATGGGAAGCAGAGAATAAAATCTGTGTTCGCTGTTGCTTCCACGAGTAGCCTTTGCTTTTGCTTTTTATCCTATTAAATTGCTTCTATCTTGACTCACAGGCCTTTGGTTATATTTTTCCTTTCTCCTGTTTATCTAAGAAGGGGAGTGGTAGAGCAACTTTGTTGGGCATCTGGTCCCCAACCAGGACCAAAACGCTATCCTAGACTGCTGTGTCTCTGGGAATAAAATATGTCTCATTGCAGCAAGATTTTAAAAGACAAAAAGAGTGTAATTAAGTTGTTAACGAAACTTAAAATTTTATTAAATATATAAGCAATTGGGCACAAAATTCCCATTCTGCATGTAATGGGAATTAGGAGACTAAGACTCAGGCAACCTTTCAAAGTTGTCAGCATTTTATTTGGTTATGTAGACTTTCATTTTTCCACAGTGTACATTCCCCAGTCTGACTCTTGAAAACTTGGCCGTTTTCCATATTTGTGCCACTCTTCCCATAATTTCTGAGTTTTCCATTATAACTTTTCCTGTATTTGCCAAAATGAACCTAGCAGCCTGGGCCCTAGTCACCCATACAAATGTGACATCAGAAGGAACATGATTAATGAGGAAAAAATTGTAACTTCAAAAATTTTGGTAGACTAGAAAGTATTGACTTGTCATAACATAACTCATTTTGTCGTGCTGGCAGTAAGGAACCATGACAGTGCTCAAACTCCAAGAAGTGTGGCTATAAAGTGGCAGAAAAACATAGAAACCATTGGCTTCTATAACTGGAAACTTGGGATCCAAACCCATAAACCCATCTAAAAAATCTTTAGGCATTTGGGAGAACTAACGATGTAACGAATCTGAAACTGGCAGTTAAGGGGGGGGGGGGGAATGGACAGAGAGGGAAAGTCTAGTTAAGTTGCCACTTGGCCATACAATCTTTTGCAATAAAGAAGTCCAGTCATGAGCCACAATATTAAAGCCGTTCCAGAGAAATCAGGTTCAAAGCACACAAAGTGCTGTGCAAATAGAGTCTCATGAGAGATCACAATGTTTAGTTAGAGATCCCCATGTTTAGTTAGCACTCCAGCTTAGCCTGTTTTTGCAGGAGTCTTCCAATTTTATCATTCAGGCATTTTTACAACCTCATTGGAACAAATAAACAAACATCTGGAATCATGTGGTACATTTTAATTAAAAACTTTTTGTTTGGCCAGAAATAGTAAAATCATGAAAAATTGCCTGTCTCCAAGCTCAGAAAGGCCAAATGATGAAGCTGTTGGCTACAGACAGCTTTACAATGTATTGAAATTCATAGATATGCACACCTGCTGCAAGCCTCCCCCCTCACTTTATTTTGATTCATAACTGTTAATGAGTGTGTAGTGCACAGATTGTAACCCCTGTTTAAATGGGAATTTACTGTTTTTAATAACATATAGACATGTGTTGCTGTTTTCTATACAGCCTGTACTGTTGTGTAGTACACAGCCAGGTTAAAGCATTACACTGTTACCTAAAAAAAATATTTTACAATACGTATTCCATTTGAATATTTAATTCCAGAGACAATAAATATCTCCCTATCCTAAGAGTCTGTGTATCGAATGATGGAAATGTGGAAGATGGTCTTTTCTTATTAAAATCAGAATCTGTAGTGAAAATGTTTCATTGAAAGAATATTTTTAGGAAAATTTTGCAAGATGCACTTCATGCACTTGAAGACAAAACTGCTTGCTGCCATCTGAGATGTGACTCCGTGGTCACAAAGTATGCTACAGACCAGAATTACTATGTATGAAAACAAATTTGCTTAATGGAGTGCTATCATTGTGCTACTCCACAAAGACAGGACTTTGAACATATGGAACACAGAATCTTATTTTTTAGTTTGTGCATCTAAGTTTCTAAATAGCTGAACTCTCTATTTAGAAAAAAAGGAAATGACATGCACACGAAAAGTACTACTGCATCTGAATACTGTTCACAATTCTTCATATTCCTTGTGATTAAAATCATTTGGACATTCCATTATGAGCTGCATTTCTCTGAGGATTTAGACTACTTAGCAGGAGAGGATGCTTATGTGACCTTGGCCTCTGTCCTGCGGTTAGTGTTACTGAGCTGAAGGAAAAGGATGTGGGCGTCACCAGAAACAAAGTACTAATTCCCACATAGTGTATAGATGTAGGAGTCTACTTTAACGTTGGGGGATGGGGGGAAATTTCCTGCATAATCAGGAGGGCAGCCATCTGTATAACAGCAATTTTATCCCCTTGTGTGTTGGTTCCTTTAGTGTGCACATCTTGCTATAATATGTATGTGTTTTCCAAACCATGAGCAGCCCAAAAGATGCAATGTATTTGCATCTTTTTGTACCATGTGCATATTGTTCTAGGAGGGGGTGAAGGCTCCTGCCTTTAATTTTGCCTTCAAGAAAGAAAGGGGTATCTTGTACGATTTCGTTACATGTTCTTATGCAAGAAGAGAAAGTTGTTAACCTTTTATAGGATATCAACGTTTGTATTCATGTTCTACTGATATGCTTGCTGATCAAAGTTCCTTTCAGACATCTGAAAGCAAATGTTAAGTAGGTTGACAACTTCACTTTTTTTCCCCTTTATTGTGATATTTTTGTGGTCTGCTAGTAGCCTCAGTGCTAGAAAAGTAAATGATAGGAAGTACCATAACATCCTTCATTAGCTTCTTATGCCCTTAAGCAAACAGATGAAACCTGGGGAGAAGACGGAGAGGTAAACAGTAACTATAAATGAGTAAAATTGTTTTGTATCCCTTACCAAACAGGGGATGGTTGATCCCTTTTTGTTGATACTCATTGTGTTGCCTTTTAAAGTTTAAGATATTTTGAAAATTATTTCTGTTTACAGAGGATGAAATTCTTATACTGAATGATTGACAACATTGGTGTTTTTTTGTAAGACCATTTCAAGAAAGCTTGTCTATGGCTTTAAAGTGCCTAGTAAACCTAGGCAACCACCTGAAAGACCCCCCACCTGTGGCTGCATAAAACTGAAATAAAGAATGGAAAATAACCCATTGACTATGCACTTTCCCACCTACTGAGAGCAAAATGCAATGCAGTGCAATTTTAGTACTTGCATGCCACTGGGGAGAATAGACTCCTAAAATCACATAGTGAAACACTGGAAAAATTCAGCAAATTTGCACTAAGCGCTGTGTTATAAAACCTAAGGAACCGTAAGCTTTGCTTCTCAAGTGAAACAGATTTGTGTTGCAGTTCTGTTAGGATGTCTAACAAATGTAATGATGATATTTAGCACAGTAGGCTGAAAAATGTAAGTCTAGTGAATAAGAATCCTTTCACAGGAATGCTATACAGAGGAGGATGCAGGCAACCCTTCTGATGTCTACTTAAAGATTAAGCAAGACTGCAATCCCTGATTTTTACTTTTCCTTAGTGTTGAGTCACATACAGAGAGTTTGAAAGCACACATGGCCTGAGTTAGCTCTTTGAAAACCATTCGTAGTAATAGCCATAGCTTCTTGAAATTAATAAAGAACTAAACTAGTGTTCACATCTCGTCTGTGTGGAGTTAGAATATATGTGTACCAAAATTAAAGGCTTAGTATACAAATGTACTGATTTCCTCATGCTACCTTAGCTTGCTCACTACCAGCTGCTGAGGCAGTGGCAATAGTGGTAGCTTTAGCACTGTATTTAGACAGAGATGTGCTTAGGAAAACTGCATCTATCCCCTACTGTGGTGGTTTTACACCACTTAAAATTTGGGATTTNGCACTGGAACAGGTTGCCCAGGGAGGTTGTGGTTGCTCCCTCCCTGGAGGTGTTCAAGGCCAGGTTGGATGAGGCCTTGAGTAACCTGTACTAGTGGGAGGTGTCCCTACCTATGGCAGGTGGTTGGAACTAGATGATCCTTGAGGTCCCTTCCAACCTTACCATTCTATGATTCTATGATAGCCTTACCTCCTGCCACAATATAACCCAAAAAATGGTGGGTGCAGAGAAGCAAGCAAGGCCAGAGGGAGAGACAGAGAAAAACAAGTAAGCAAAAGAGCAAGAACATTCAGAACTCCAAACAATATAGAATTTTCTTAGACCGATGGAATGGGATAAATATATCTCTCATATTTTGTTCAGCCCCTTTGAGTGTAGTCCATCCCCCTGGACTCTCTCTGAATTCTCTAGAAAACTTTATTTACAGTTAGGACCCTAGTCCTAAACTGTAGCACCTATTTACCTTTTCCTCAAAGGAGGTGAGGCAAGTCACAGATGGTATTTGTGCTGAACTGAGTGGGAGCAGCCTGTCTTAATAGTCATTTTTGTTTCCATGAAATAAAAGGAGCAGGCTCAATGGAAATAGTCTCTTGGGCCCTGATGGAAAAGCCCGAATTTACCTTAGAACAGCAAGGTTGACAAACAACCCTGCCCTCCACTTCTCCCAAACCCACCCAATTAATTCAGTTGGCAGATTCTTTTCTTCTTCTTAAAGGCAGTGAATGATGAACTCCATGAGGGGGGAAAAAATGAGAGAACAACTTTATAGTAAACAGATTATATTTAAGCTATTAGATCATTCAGAAGCAATTTGGTGCTGTTTAATGCCAACCATTAGTGATGTAACGTATATGATGCATCAAGAAAATGAAATACCATGTGAGACTACAGTAACGTAAAAGAAGATACGCAGACATCTACCTCTTCCCTGTAATGTGATGCTAGGTAACAACGAGAGTAAAAAAGTGGAGGATTGCTGAAGGAGTCACCCTCCTAACTGTTGATCATATATGGCACTGCTTTCTTTTCACTTTTGTTTCACTCTGATGGGTCAGCGAGAACAGTTGCCAGCTTTCTGTGGCTGATACAGTAGCCAGAAATGCACTGGGTAGGTGATCCACTTAAGAAAAATCACAAGCAAGAATGCACGTGTAACCATAAAATTGTTCTCTCTCCAGAAAGACAGTATTTTCCTGACAGATTAATATTTAGGATCTAAAATCATTCCTTGTCAACCTCCCTAAAGAAGTTACAGTGTTTCACCAGGGAGCTGAATCTTACTCTGTCATTCTTTTTTTTCTTTCTTTTTCCCTACTTCTACAGAGAGAAAAGGTAAAGCATTAATATTGAAATTGTGAAGTTCTGCAAATTGTTCAGGATTTGTTCTTTTGTATGGGAGAAACCAAAAATAGAGCTCTTCTGCAGAAATTTTGTAAGGTTCCAGTTCCTAAGTTAGCTTAAAAAGTTGTACGCTTCTTCAATCCCATGTAGACAGTTTGGGAAGCCAAACAGCATCTGATTAATAAAATGAAATCTGCAAAGTAAGGAATCCAGCTTTAAAATCTAACTATTTTGGTTGATGTTACAGGAGTTATTAAAAATTCAAACAGAATTATTGTAGAATCATAGAATGGTAAGGCTGGAAGGGACCTCAAGGATCATCTAGTTCCAACCACCTGCCATAGGCAGGGACACCTCCCACTAGTACAGGTTACTCATCCAACCTGGCCTTGAACACCTCCAGGGAGGGAGCATCCATTATTTTGATAGTACTGAATTTTAACTAGTTTTTTTCTTCAGAAAGTACTTTTAGATAAGGATAAAGCATAACAGCAAGTGACCTGTGAAATTCAAACTAACTTTACCTTTCATTATAACTATTCGAAGTAAGGTGATGGAGCAAAAAAGTTAAATTCAAAACAAAATACGAACGGTTGAGGTAATATTTGTACTTTTTAAATAGAAGAGCTACTTTATTCCTTATCTAAAGGTTTTACTTGTTATTCTTTTTTCTTTAGGATTTGGAAGATTATTTTTTTTTCTCACATTCCAAACCAAACTATTTATTACCATTGTGTGGGTATTTTTAACTGCCCTAATTTATGGATTTTTGAGAGAAATTTTATCTTATTTTTTCAAATACTATTCTATAAAATTTCCTAATTAAAAATTAAAGACACACCTTTTTTGTTTCTTTTTGATTCCCAGATGATGTAATCTTAATATAAAAGAATTTTCAGTCACTCTAGGGAATGGTTTATCTGTTCTGTAGGTTAGTAGCACTGTGTTGGAAGCCAATATGTGAGTAGAGTTTTCCCCCTGGCTGTAGTTAAACCTGCATAGATTATGGGGAGATCTGTTACATGCTAGGCATTTCTGCACTTTAAAACACCTAAAGTGTTTTAACCATGCACATATGGCTAGATACAGGATGGGGCTTTTCAGATTTTCAGCCAAGTCTTCACTTGCAAGGGTAATGAAATATTGAGGGAGGGTGGAAATGTGGGTACACCTGCAGAGGTTAAGATGTGTCCCGGGTTAACACAGCCCACTGTCACAAGCGCCCCCACCCCTACACACAGACAGGAGGGAAAGTAACATTAAAAAAAAACATATATTGAGGTAAGGAATTTACTACGATAATAAACAGAAGTTTATGGACAAATTATATCCAAGACAAACTTTATTCTCTTTTAAAGTAGTTTGGATGTCTTGATCATCATCAGTACAAATATTTTGGTGATTCTTGATTTGGAAATAGATTTGGAGATGCCTATGAACATTGATGAGATCAAACTTCTCTAATGAGAGCTTGATAGATAGCATGTTTAAATTAGAAGGGGGAGGGTAGCAATGTGAATAGATCATATTGTAATTTCAGTAATCAAATGCACTGAAATATGTCATTGAAAAGATACTTATGAATCTTAAATCTTAGAATGGCTGTCAGATTTCTTTTAGTCTGTGAACAATGACAGACATAATTTGGAGATAAAATACGGTCAGAGCTTCTGTCTCCTTGACAATCATTCCAATATTTAGACAAAAAAGCACTCTCTCACATATTTCATTAGTCAACTCATCCTTTTTACTTTTTCCCTCATGTGACTCTAATACCCCAGGAGAACCCTAGACAAGCAGAATTGAGTGTTAACTCATACAAATATAAAATAAATTACATATGAATATGTAAAACCAGAGGAACTTTGAGGGCAATCCCACAGATTGCTTGTATGACCCAGGAAATAACGGGGTTGCATTTGACCAGTTTGGGTGTATTTTTGAGCAATTACAAAATCTTCTCTGATTTTAAATCTCATTTCCTATGTTAGTTGTATAGCTGAATTAACTTTTTAAATGGTTTTAAGTTCACTTTTCCCCTTGATTTAATAAAGGGGGTGGGGTGGAAGATAAAAACTAGCAGGACTGGGATGGCTTTGGCTAACAAAGCAGAGTGAGAGATTCTGATTAACAAAGCAATCTCCATCTATGAAGCATCTTTTATGTGGAGTGTTTCTGGGCACTTACAATGCAATAATCTGTGGAGCTTAGCTAAGCACATGACAAAAAAGCTTGAAAGTATGGGAATTTCGAAAGCAGGAAAAGAAGGGAATTTGATCTAATGTCGTAAGGCAGGGAGATTTGGAGCCTTGGGTCGCAATTAACAAAGGATCTGGCACCTGCCATCTCAGCCTTTGTATCTGTTTAGAGAAAGATTTAGTAATTTTCTTGTGGGATGTTTTCTCCTCTTGACTTCGGCCCACTCAGAATCTGTCTGAATGCTTGCATATCAATAACATGTCACATGCATCCTTGACTTAGGTAAGAGTAATAGGGAATGATTGCTCCCTGAAGTTCAAGAGATAATTGCTGCCTCTTTTTTCCCCTCCCCCCTCCTTTTTTTTTTTCCTTACATCAGAAAGGTAGTTCTTAGAGAAAACAATGGAATTTATGGTACTAGTCACAGCAGGTTTATTGCAAAACTTAGCAGGTTTCATTTTATTTATTTGCTTTTATCTGCTACTGATGTAAGTAGCATGTCTACTGAAAAGTCAGTGTTGGCCGCTACTATTTCTTACTGACACATATTTTGCTTTGGAGAAAAGCTGAAGGATTTGGGTGCTACTCCCCTTACTTTAGTGGTCATGAGGATGCATTGCTTTCTCCTTTTGAAAACATGAACAAGAGCAGTGTTCTTTTGTAGCTATATTGCCAGCTTATTTGAGTATCATGAAGCACGTGTGTAGTGAGACGTTATCCATAGTCCAGTGCATTTAATTAGATAAAAGGTCAAGAAAGGCAGTGAGTAAAAGAAAGAAAATACTGTTTTCCTTTTTGTATTTGAGAAGGGAGTAAGTGGTGAGGCCAAAATGTTGAGACACTGTATGGACTAATGTGTCCTAATTTTTGGTCCATGGACTTAATAACTAAAATCCCTCATCTGATACAAATGTTTACATAAAAGGTACATATACTTTGTCCCTCTCCATCTGTCTTGTAGGCCCCCTTCTGTTACTGGAAGGTCGCTATTAGATCTCCCCAGAGCCTCATCTTCTCCAGGCTGAATAACCTCAGCTTCCTCAGCCTGTAATCATAGCAGAGGTGCCTCAACCCTCAGATCAGTTTCATGGCCCTCCTCTGGACCTGAACCATCAGGTCCATGACCTTCTGATATTGAGGACTCCAGACCTTATTGATATGTCCTTTATTACTGCTGTCTAGAAAGTGCTTATTTTCATGGTGTCAAGAGTTATCTCTCCTGTCTTGGCCATTCTGACTTTCCCAAATCACTTATCTTCTCTTTTTGCGATATAGCAATGTATTTATATGTGTTTAAAACTTCCCACGGGATAAAATTAACATATTAAGCATGGTTGCAAGCACTGTAGAGTCTTTGCAGCCTGTGTAGTTCAATGCATAGTTGTTAATCCTGATGAATAAAGCTCACACAGTATAAAATAAATAAAGGAAATAGATGAGAGGGGATGTAGACAACACATGATTATTAAGAGTGCTGGACATGTGACATTATCCTCCTGAACACATCAGGGAGCCTTCAATACAGATAGGATTCAATTTTCAAAGTAACCTCTGGTTTCATCTAAATAATATGGATCTTTCTAGGAGAATCTCCTCTTCAGTAGTTGAAGGTTTTTGGTGATGTACAACTTGTATTTTCATAAATGGTTTTAATTTGCGTATGTGATATATTGCCATTAAAAAGAGTTTTTATTTTAGTCGAGATCCCTGGTTTTGTAACAGCCTTTCTTTTCAGCAATTACAAAACACAGTTTCAGGAAAGGAACAATACCATATCATTTAGTCTGCTCAAAGCCACTCTTCTCTAAAGGTATTTTGAAGAGTATGACAGCAGCCCGGCTCAGCTTTAATGGGTGTGTGATGAGCAAGCCAAAGGTTTTTTTCATCAAAGCACAAGTTTTTTCCTGTCCAGTAAACCCAAAACCAAAATGATTCACACTACACTTTTCTGAGTTGTTTAGAAAAATAATTAAGTGCGATGTGATCACTTCTGATGCTGTGTCATTTCTTTGGTGAAGCTGATGCTATTGTGGCTATAAACTACTATAGCGGAACAGCTGTTTATCAAAATATTCATGAAAATTTTCTATGGCAGGGGAAATGGGCATACTTGTAATACTGTTTCCATGGAAAGAGACACATGTGCTTAGATTTAGTAAAAATTATGGCACACTATTCTAAACTTGACAGAACTAGTTCAGCACATAATCCATAATAAAATAGGAACTGTAGTGTTTGAATGCTAATTCAGTGCATATCAGTTCGTATGCAAAGACCGTGTTTAAGATATTGCAAAACAGGTTCTCTTAGTAAATGCTACCCAAGCTATGGCATATATCCCAGTCCTGGGATATGAGCAGTCTTTATCTGGGGTCCAAGCTATGGTTCCATGGTTTGCTGTCTCTGCCCAGTATAACAACTAGTGGTTCTTGCACGCATTTTTGATTGATGAGGTATTGAGGAGGATTTGGAAAACTGAAAAACCATATTATTATAAAGATTACAGAACAGTGGGAAATGGAGCCAGGAATGTACCTATAATTTAGGGTAAAGACTAATAATGAGTGCCCATAAAAATAAATAACCATGATGTTAAATAGAGTGCAGATCATTTACACCTTGAGTCTTTACTCAGATTTCATGCCAGTAAAGAAATGTGATAATAAGCTCTCATGCTTTTTAGCCAAAAAGAGTTTCTTATGCACAAATTTTATTTAAGTAATTTGAATAGTTCTGGAAATATTTAGGAGCATGAAGGGGACAAGAGAAGAAAGATGAAGGCAGAAATCATAAAAAGCCTGCAGTACTTTGAAGAAATACTTTCTGTTTAGGATTGTCCTTGATCATGTTTTCTTTTTTTCACATTGCTTCTGATTCCTTCGTTGCTGATAATGCCATCTGAAATCTGTTCTGAGCAGATGTAATTATTTCAGTTCTGTTCAGTGAGAAATAATTTTTGATCACTGTACATATGCAAAATGGATCTGTGTGATTACTGGCCAATTCTTATAATGAACTTGAAAATTCTCTCTTAGCTTGTCCTCACCAATCCAAAAATAAAATTACTTTGTGTCTTTCTTCCCTTTGAGACATGTTATTGCATGTAAGTACTTTGCACTCCAGACTGAAGGTTAGCTTTTCCTGCACGCACAAGTAGGAGAAAGTATAAAATCAGCTTTTGTAGCTGAGAAATTAAAAGCTTCTGTCCAGTGTGTGGTCTTACTTGTTGCTTCTGCATTATCACAGAAGGATTTGGCTGATAAAAACTGCCACAATACTGGTTTTAAATAACGTTCATCCATGTCAACATTTATTCACAGCTCATCTTATAACCAGGTTTCTTCATAACACGATAGGGTCTCTATGTGCTAATTGACACTGAAATCACATTTTGCGGCTTCCTTTGTTTTCATTATTGAAGTTTCATAGAATTTTTAAGTTAGTTATGTGTTTAACATTGCAGATCAGTGATTTCCATCTGATGTACAGATTCAGGCAATTTACAAATCACTTGGTTGTCACACTGTTGTGTAAGAATTTTTGTAGACATCTTTTTTCTCTCTGACTAAATGTATTAAACCATGGTGAAAGGAAACTTGGAAAGCAACACGTTTCTAGTAAAATATTACTTCAGTGAGAAATGGAATGGTCAACAGCTTTCTCCATACTTCAAGTTCCCAAAACAAAAAGGAAATTTATCCTCTCCATTGTGATATAAACTAGCTGAAAAGTTGATACTCACCATAGTAATTCATCAGACATTTTTTGTGAAGTATATCTGGCAGGGCTTCTTGGCATCAGCCTTTGAAATTCTGAGTTCTTGCATCCTCTGGGAACAAAGTGACTCTCTTTTCTTATTGCACATCTGGAAGGAATGTTGCTGCCTTTTTGTTTCAACAGTGAGAGACTGTTAGAACAGTGATTTGACCTCTGTAAACTGTGTGCTAGTATCTTCAACATTTTAGGATGAAAGAGGAGAAAGGGGTTTATTTATAATACTTTCATGTTGCAGTTTCTAATTGGAAACTATAAAATAATAATTATTGCATAAGAATAACAATGGGAGCATAAAAATAGCAGGGAAGATTTATTAAGTGTTATCGTTTCAGTAACTATATTAGTACTTTACAAGGATGTTCATAAGGAGTGAGAGGCTAAGTTCTGTTGGTGTATTTACTTAATATGATGTGTGATAACTCTATTGTGTTATTTAACGTCATCAGGCACTCTGGTTAAACAAATCATAGATGCTTTCTTCAATTGACTATAATTGTCCTTTTTTAATGATCTAGGAAGCCTAGTGAAAATTCAGATTTTAAAAAAAATGTAAATTTCAGATTTTTTTAACAGTGAATTTAACTACTAGGATATGTTCCCTCCTAGTATTCACTTCTAGATTCTTGTTTAAAAAAAGTTATAATTCTTTGCTGCAAAAAAATAGTTATGAATGCTTATGCTTATTTATGTGAATTATTTATTGCAATTAAAAGAAACCTCTGAATTCAGTTTACTGATGTAAACATAATTATCTCAAATCCAAGCCTCCTTATTGTGAAGGGCTTTTTATTTTATTTAATAGGATCAATTAAATTACTTGCAATAATCCAGCAAAACAGCTGAACTGTCACTTAAATTCCATCATGTGCTTTTATCTTTTGCTGAATATGGATGGCTTTAAGGATATGCCACAATGACTTACTGAATAAGAAACTATTTATTGGAACGTGGGTTAATGCTGTTTGCAAGCTTTGTGTTAATAAAAATCTAGAAAAGACTGAATTTGGTTTAATATTTCAATGAAAAATAGTATAAGGCATGATGCCAACAGGAGATGCATTAATAATCCATAAACCTGTGGTATCCAACTAATTTGAGACATTATATGAAATCTTTGCTTTATGCTGGCCGATATTTCTAGCATGAGTTTCCATCAATAAATGCAGGATATACTAAACTGTGTTATTAATCTCCAAGGAAGAAACTAAAATCTGAAGAAACCAAAGATCTGATTTCTGTTCAGCAAGAAGCTTTTCCTTTAGGCATTAGATTTTAATGCAATATTGTGGTTTGTTGTTACTGTTTTTTTTTTTTTTTTTTAAACCAAACCAAACCAGGCATTTTATATTGGTGTTGTGGACTCCAGTTGAATGTTTTCATTTTACTAATTAGAGGTAAAATGACAGCAATCTTTTATAAGAGAGAGCCTTTCGTTTCTGATTTAGTCCCCCACACATCTCTCCATTCCTGACTGGGGGCCTTTGTATAATAGCTTAATATATATTTGCTACTAAAACTGGTAGTAAGAATCCTGAATATATGTATGCACTGTATTATCAGTCTTCCAGTCTTTGCATTACCATAGTTAAGTGATCTATGACGCAAGGAACTGTGCAGTCAAATGTTCAATATTTTCAACAATATGCTGAGAAGCAGAATCTCTGTATGAATTGATTGGAAGAATGAGTGGATGTTTATGATCTTGCAGTCTTCACTGTCTTGGGTAGATGTGTTTGCTTCTTCTAGCTTGCCAATGCTGTTTCCAATATTGCCTCATGAAATTTGAATAGGCAAAGTGTCTTGTGTGGCTGATATTTGTGTTTAAGCACAGTGAGGTTTGGGCTGAATAATGAAATAAATTTAATTTCCAAACTCCAAGTATATATATTTTTTTTGTACCTTTAAAATATTTTTCATTTCACCTTATTATTTGGTGGGAATGTCGTATGTTCACCTTTTCTCATGAAATGTCCATAATGTTGATCTGAAATGTCATACGAATAAGTATTCTATATGTATTCTGGAATGTTCTCTAGTCTTGTTTGCAAAGCATAGAATTCTCTTGGTGAAGATATCTATCTGCATGAAGATGCTGCTGCCTTACTAATATGAACATTTAATAAGCATGTTTGAAACCATAAGATTTATCTATGGTTTCACAATTCTTTTCCTTAAAATCTGTGAAACAGAATGAAGGTGTTCTTCAATAGTTCCACTTAATCAAGTAAATTGGTGTGTTCCAGCATACTGGAAGTTCTTTCCTTCTCTCTCTGTTAAACCAAAGTTTAATGGTTGTACCCATCCCTTTGGGCTCTAACACTGAATCCTGGATTTTCCCTGTTTCAAATGACGTGTTTCATCTCGGAAGGTTTGTAAACAACACTGTTGTCGTATGCAATATGATCTGACAGAGGTCAGAACATGTTTCTATGGAATTGTATCCATTAGGCTGTCGCTCTGAGACTTATATTCCTAAACTCTTAGTCTCTCTCTGAACATTTTGCCTGAAGTGACTCCTTTGAGCTAAATTCTGAAGAATTTAATAATTCTTTCTTCAGTATTATTTTTATATCAATGTATCAATATGGAGAATACAACCAATATACTGACTGTTTTGAGAATGTGAAATCGGTAGGTTTATTACAGTCCTTTTAGACTGCAAATTCTTATACAGTAGCTGGATCCCGTGACTGCTGATGTCATATAAAGATTAATATTTTAATTCTGGCATTACTGCAAAACCCAGATTTTCAGAAAACACTGCATCATTTGGTAGAAATTTCCTTCTCACCTGTTTGAAAGTTTATTGGAAGCTTGGTAATAGGAAACATGCATTGGAGTAAAATCTGATTATTTTACCAAATATTCCTAATATTTTATTCCTACTATTCCCTATTAATTTTATCTTTGGGCTTCCCTCTTGATGTAGTTAAGTGGGCTTTTTTTTAGTGTATTGTACAGCGCTAATCTTTTTGGAATTTGGTGTTTATCACACCTAAAGTGGATATTAAGTGTGACATTCCAGAAAGGATTATCACCTTCTGTCATCTAGCTATGGAGAAGCTAGCACGTTTCTTTTCAAAGAGAGATTAGACAAATGGGGCATTTCAGGTTTCAAATCATACTGCAGCCACCACCCCTGGAAAGCAAGGAGGAACTTGCTGCAAACATCTGCAGAGATACATCCGGAGGTGGGTTGTGTTCTTCCCTGCATTTATCCTTACAAGGAACATAATGGAAAGCCAGTGTGATTCAGGATGATGTTTATTACCAATTCTTTATGTTCTTGATCTGTATATAACTCATTAAAGGAATTATACACCTTTCCCTGCTTAATCTGAAATAGCAACAGCTAGGGTAAAGATAGAGCAATACATTCCTCTGTGAAAGTAATAGCACTTATTCCATGAACCTTATAAAGTTTTATAGTTTCCAGCAGGGGTACTCAAACAATGCCTCCAGCCATATGTGGGCCCGCTAGACCAATTTGTCCATCCTCTGTTCTGTTTCTGGCTGCTTCCTTTCTCAGGAGCCCCTCCAATGCTGGCATGGAGTACATTGTAGCCCTGATGAATTGTTCTGGCAGCAACAGCCCGTTCCTGGCTAGTCTTTCTCCCATGAGCCCTTCAGGAATGGGCAAAGACTTCGCTGTGTAAATGTGCTATAAAGTTAACACTTAAAGTCTGAACCCGCTGCTGATGTACAGATCACTTTACCATAGTATGTATGAACCAGAGACCTGGTCATGTGACAGAAAACTTGATCTAGCTAGGCCTAGCTGCTGCCACGCAAAAGCTGGATGAGTACTTCTGTTTTAGGGAGTGAACCGAAGCTGAGCTTTCTAGGAATATTTATTGTCCTCATTTTCCATCTTAAAATTAAAATTGTGATGTGATGCTCGAAATCTATTTTAGTAAATTCTTAAAACATTAAATACAATCAAATAAAGTTCACTGGCATTAAAAATGTAAATAATGAGTATTTAAAATAACGAAATTATTACATGTCAAAATTTTAATTTGGAACAAAACATTTTAAAAATTGATATGGAACTCTGAACTGTTGGCTTGCTAGTGCTTTCTCATAGACATTTCAAGATTATCATCCAAACTTTTGAAGGAATCTTTCTCAATCATGTAAATACCCTAAGTATGTATGAACTTCATCAAACACAGGCATCATTTGAATTAAAAGTTCTTTACTTTTTTTTCCTCTTATAACAGTAATTTTTGGGAAAAAAAAAGTCTTTTTAATCACCATTTGGGGATTCTCCTGGCTTTATGGTTTTGGCGTAAGAAAGTTATTTCTGAATTATGGTGCCAATGTTTACAATTTGGTTTAGCTTTTACTACTGTTGTGGTTAAGGGTAATTAGCTAAGCTACTCTTATAGTAGTATAGTGACAAGTTGTTTATTGTTTACAGTAGTCAAGTACACTATATATGAAGAAAATCATATTCATTTTGGATATTTTAATAGATAATAAACATAAGTAAATTTATGTTTAGAACGCTCAAAAGATTAGGACCATCAATGGTGCTTTTGTAGTCAAACAATGTAGCAAAGAAATTTTGCCTCATATAGCTGCTCACCCCCTGTGCTCATATCTAGACCAGCAAAAACTTTGGTAAAGAACTTTTAGCTGTTGATGAAAAAAAAGTGAAAATTAACTTTCAGCTCTAAATATTGAGATGTTTGGGTTTTGGTTATGTTTTGTTGTTGGTTTTTTTTTTCCCCCAGGGATTTTTTTTTAACCTTGGAGTTTTTTTGCAATTTAAACTATTATCATAGTTGTGTTGTGTAGTTAATCCTTTTGTTTATTCCTCTAGATGTAGAATGTTTGAACATGAAGTGATCAAATATTAGTGAAAGCCTAATAGCAAATATTCCAGTAAATGGAACTTGTTAGCTGCAAGTAGGAAAAGAATAGATCTCTGTATTTCACTAATATTTTTTTCCCACTTTCAAAGGATGATGTCTATAAAAGATGCAAAGTATTGAGCATTTCTTAAGATATTTGGAAGTCTATCTGTAAAGTATAACATAGTTTGGATACAAAAAAATAGATTGAATTGTGAAGCAAATGAAAAATCACAGATCTTTACAATAAGATGAAAATGTAAATTTTATAAAAGCATCAATACAAACATTGATCTTCTGTCTATAGTCTAGTAATTGCTGAGGAAAGTATCTTCCCATTTGGATTAGAGCTTTCATGGCCATGTCATACTGGAACAGGGTAATCACCTAACCTGCCTAAGGAGTTGTCCCATTGTAATTTTCTGAGATGTTAGGTTTACCTACATGGTATATAAATTGAGTAATGAAAGAGATGTTATTCAGTTCTCTACTTTCTTCTGCTGGATGCAATTCCCAGGATGACAGTATATGTAAAGATTGGGCAACTGAATTTTCATGCTTCATGCTGGAACATTTGGATACAATTTTGATGAACATGTGTGAATTGCATGTTGACTTCTTTACTTGGACCCAAAAGAAAAGTAGAGATAAATTACAGGAACACAAGTCACTCATTTTGTGACATTCCAGATGCTACCTAAATTTTCCTTGCACTTGTTGTTTTCCTTTTGCCTATTTTGGTATTTGTCTACTCTTTGGATTTGCCCCACAAGTTTTTGTCTTCTTGGTATTTGCTTAGTCCAGTCCTGTCACTCTGCTTCTCTGTGTGTCTCTGCCAGATACTCTTCTGTCTCTTGGCATCCTAATCCTTAATGCAAGGTTTGAGCTCTAGAAGCCTCTTATGATTTTTCTGTTGATGGGGAAAAAATATTTGTGAAGCCTATTTTGGCCTATTCAGGCCTACCACAACAAGTTTATATAACTTCTTATCTGCATAGAACTGGAGCTGGTTTTATTATTGTTTTGCCATAACCCCTCACATTTTCCAGTCTTGTTTCATCTATCATTAGTAACCCTGACACAGTGATGAAATATGGTTTCTGTTATCAATGGATATTGTAATTTCTATAATGCTGATTTCAAGCTTTCTGTTTTGTTTGGATGAAGATGGAATTCCAGAGATAAACCCACAAGTCAACACTCTCCCTACCCCACTGCCCCCTCCCCCCCAAAAAAAAACCCCAAGAAACCCCAAACAAACAAAAAAAAGACTAAAACCCCACAATCTCAAACAACAAGAAAACACACACCAAAGGCTTCTTTGAAAAACTCAGGACCTGTAGTTGCATGTCAACTAAGTGATGTGAAGCTGTGTATCTGGTAATATACAGTAAAGAATTTTCTGTTGTTGTTTTTCAAATGTTTGTCTCTGGAGAGCAATTCTGATGAGTCCAAACCTCTCTTTCTGCTCTTGGTGGTGTTTTGCTACAATCAGGTTTTCTCTAAATACACTGTCCCCTACAGGTCAAAATGATTTTGAACATCTGAGTTCTATTCTGCTGTTGCCAGTGTGTTTTCAGCTGTGCCAAACCTTAACAGATCTGTGGTTCCTTTGTAGCATCAAAATGAAGACATTTATCATTAAGATTTATCATAGGACAGCTAGCCAGATGGTTTGGAATTTTAAAGGTGAACTGTTTGGATCTTGATTACTTATAGAAAAGTATATCAGCTGCTCACTGGAGAGACTTTTTCCTTTTTTTATTTTATTTTTTCCCTTTTACCCTCCCTTTTAGTAATGCAGAAAACATTAATATAATAGCAGATGTGGCATAGATTGGCATTTTAGAAAGGAAACAAAGTCATAACCAATTCTACTGATTGCATTCTAATTACAGTGTGACCTCCTGTTGCTTTGAGTTGAAGAACCATTCATTGCAGACACATGCTGATAAACAACATGCACAATAAATGACCCTTTAGAAGGGACAATTGCAAGACTCAAGTTTGGAATTTTTACTTATACCAAAAGCACTTCTTTTGCCAAGTCTGTAGTAAAAGGCCAGAAGGAATGCATTTCATTATATAGAGGCCAGACTTATTGGGAACAGAGCCCTGTCAGATTTGAAATGCTTTCATTCAAAGTATATTTGGACTTTAAGTCATTATCTGTTGCGATATAGACTAGCCATTGTAAGACACTGGGGAGATAAATGGAAGACTAGGCTTGTCTATTTTCTTATTAAAGTTAGAAGAATCTTCATCTGTATCTATGTTTTAGTACTTAATGAAGGTGAGAAGGCTTATCTGAGCCTGAATTGTAAATCAGTCTGGAAATCTCAAAAGACTATTTCCTATGAAGTTTCTAGTAGTTCCTGATGTTTGCCAGAGTGGAAGTACTGTGTTCAGTTTGGGGCACTGCAGTATAAGAGAGGCATTTAGGTGCTGTAGCAGGTCCAGAGAATGGCAATGAAACAGGGGAAGAGTCTGGAGAACGTGTCTTATAAGAAGTGGTGGTGGGAGCTGGGATTGTTTAGTCTGGAGAAGGTTAAGAGGATACCTTGTTAACCTTCCTTCATGAAGTTGTGGAAAGTATAGTGAGGTGAGTGTTGGTCTCTTCTCTCGAGTGACTAGCAATAGGATAAGAGAAAATGGCCTCAAGTTATGCCAAGGGAGGATTAGATTTGATACTAGGAAAAAATTCTTCAATGAAAAAGTGGTCAGGCATTGGAACAGGCGGCCCAGGGAGGTGGTTCAGTCACCAACCCTGGATGTGTTTAAAGGTTGTTTGGATGTGGCGCCTGGGGAGATGGTTTAGAGTGAACCTTGTAGAGTAGGGATTTCAGTAGGACTTGGTGATCCTAAGGGTCTTTTCCAACCAGAATGTTTCTGTGATTATATGTGATTCCATGATCTCTTTTTTCTACATTAGTTGCTCTGTTAAAAGGTATTAACCTCCTGCTACAAATGATATCTTGCTTAGATCCTTACAGTCCCATCTTCAACCACACTACTGTTACAGCAGGCAATGGTGACATTTAAGTGAAAGACCAAATCTGATTGCTTCTCCCTGTTCCCCCTTATGCCCTTGATTTTACTTAATTCATTGTTCCCTAACTTTTTATTTGAATTCAGATGTCCTCAATACTCTGATGTATACAACTACTACAATTTAGCAACCTTCCAGTATCTCTTACCCACACTTCACAGCAGAAATGGCAGTGTTGGGTCGAGTGGCATGATCCTAGATCAGAGATTAAGTGACTGTGAAATCCAGCCGATGTGTAAGATGATCTCTGTGTGGCCTTAAGGGTATTGTTCTTTCTTTTTTATATCCAACAATTGAATTTGCAGAATCTTAATAAATGGTATCAGACAGATAGTGAAAATAATCTTCAGTATTTAGTGTCTTTATTGGTGCTACTGGATTTTTCTTTTCTTTTTGCATTATTCATTTTAGTTTTAGGAATGTGTATTTTGATTAAAACCCAATATTATTTCTATAAAAAATAAAAGAGGCATGATGGAGACATTAGATTAATGGATCTATTATTATAAAAGGTCAGTTGGTGGTACAGAAGGATAGTATGCACTCCTCTTTTACTTGCGCTACCTCTGCTTAGAAAGTAAATCAACGGCAGATTGATACATTCTGCAGTTGTCACTCTTTACTTGGCATTTACAGTCTTTCATGCCATTCTTTATATATAAAGTCACTGATGTATTTTAGGCCTAAACCACCTGAACAATAACCTTCCCTTCTTTGGGTCCCATGCTTTGTTTGTGAAGTCATTGGGGTTTGTCCTGCTCACACAGTATTTTTTTTTTTTTTTTGCTTTTACCATGCAAGGTATAACTTCATTCAGATCAGAGTTTATGTTTGTTCCAGGCATATCACTCCTGGTCTCTCTTGAAAGTAGTTCACCTCTCATGAGAATTTTCAGCTTCAAATCATTGTGTTCCTTTTTATTTTGCTATCTCTTTTTTTTTTTTATAATATTTGTCCAAGTTGTAGCCATACAGTCTTCAGCATAATTTTTCCCCTAAGCCATACTATTCATTTTTGGGTTTGGGTTGTTTTTTGTTTTTTTTTCCTAATTTCACAAGGAATTTTTCACGTGAATGGAATATCATTAGAAAATCATATCAGGTGCTCATATATTTACTACATTTTAAGAAAGCACCAAGTAATGTGTTATTTTCTAGGGTCTCTTCGTTATTCCTTTGTGGTAACTTGTATCAGTATGTGTGTGTATAAATAAAAGAAAGATGGAAAATAAGTTAGAAGAGATGGAAAACTAATGATTCAAGAAATCACATAGCGTCAGATAATTCTATTTTGAAATCACAGCAGTAGCACCCAGAGGCATAAACTCCCCAAATTATTAGTAAAAAAAACCCCTTTGATATATCCAGTGCTACAGAAGCCTGAAGGCACTCTTTTTTATTAGTGCCTAATGTTTCCTGAAAGAAACATTTAGAAGACATTAATATATATATATATACCTGTTTAATTTTATAATCCCATTTCTTTGACACTCACTTACTGATGCTTCATCTTGCTTCTCACCTTTAATATTTAGCATTGTCTTTGCAGCTTTGAATACTTCAGATTGGTAAGTGGAATTTAGGTAAGCAGTTTTTATCCTGTCTTCAAGACTATCTTTTACTTTCACTCTTCAATGCACCTTTTTAAATACCCCTTTCCTACATGCTGGGCTGTATGGCTATCAGTAGAGTGAGGTGAAGACCTGGGCTTCCCATATCCACATTTCTCAGCTAGGTCTAATATTTGCAGTGTGAATTCTCTTCAGCTGTATATAGTTATACTGAACTCCCTTCTCCTTCTTTCCTCAAGTCCCATGGCACAAAGATGGATTAGTATGTCTTTTGACAAAACACTCTTCATGCTTCTTTTGGGTTTTTTTTTTAGCCTTTTCTTGGCCATCACATTTGTGCAGAAATATGTAGTCCAGGATTGCTGCTTAGAAATACAATTGTTCTTAAGAATCTTAGGCTTATAACATTCTGATCACCACCAAGCGAAAAGGTGGAAAAACAAATGAACAGACATTACTATACTGTTTCCTTTGAAGAATATGTTGTTGCTCCTAATGAATTGAGCCCTCCTCTGACACTGCTGAAAATAATATGCCTGGGTGTAAGTTCTCTATTCAGGAAAATATCTCATCAGAAGTGATATGCAAGCATGTGCTTTCATCCTACTGAAGTGAGACTTAAGCATAGTTTGCTGGCAGAATAGATGGGAGACTTTTCAGAAAAGTTTTCTTTGGGCTGAAGAAATGTTATTGGGAAGGGACCAGCTTAGGGATTTGTCATTCTACTTACAGTAAAATTGCCATCAAAGAGAGTTTTGTAGCACTTTTTCTTGAAAAAGGCAGGATTTATTGCCCTGAAGTTGAACATACGAGCATGACTGGGAACAATGCAAAAAAGGAGGAACTGCAGGGAGAGTGGCTCCTGAGGTTTCAGAAATTGGCAGGAGTTCATCTTTGTTTCCCATCTGGTTTGAAATGAGAACATCTTAGAACACAATAGAAATGTTCTCACCTACTTTGTCATTCATTCAAATTGTGTCACTTCGTCGGAGAATTTCTATTATGTGCCCCCTTGCTCTTTGGAAGTTTAAGGAACAAATATTTGGTTTGTGATAAAGTTACTGAAATTTAAGTTGGTTCTGACAAGAGAAGCACAATGCAACTTATATATGGGAAAACAGGGGTAAAGTATCATTTTAATTTAAGAGGACAACTCACTTCAATTTAAGAATTTGATTGGCTGATGAGTTTTGACAAGCAATGTCACTTCAAGAAGATTCAGATGAATGAATTCCAGAGGTCAGATCTAACAACTGACTCCAAAATACTGTAANATAAAGGAAAGAAAAAAAAAGAAATGACATGTAATTATGTGGTTAACCTTAGCACTTAGGGATTTTTTATTGTCTTTGCATAGCCAGTAATTTAAGAAGGTAATCAGAACAAAAGCCCAGGCAAAAGCCTTAGACTTTTCTTTTTCCATGTATATAAAAGCCTATCTGATTAATGATGGAAGTCAATAAATTACAAAATAACAAAAAAACCGATACCAAGCCAAACAAAACAACAATCAAAAAACCCACATACAAACAAAAAAAAAATCCAAACCAACCCACAAACAAAAAAACACAACCCAGGAGCTGATAAGATTTGGTTATTTATTTAAAATTTGATTTGTACTGGAAAAATTTTGACTCAGTGGGAATAGGAAATATTGGTAGATCATTCAGAAAAGGTGTATTAAAAAGGAGAAGCTATCATTATGTTTTTGCAGCTGGAACCTGGTTAGGAGGGGAAGAAGTTGCTTGATTCCTAGCACACTCTCTTTAAACTGCTGCAGTAATTCTGTGTATCAGTCTGTTGGCTTGCATATGTTACATATGTGTAATGACATCTGTTCATTCAAACTTTACATTTGTATAGTAAAAATGTTTTACATGGACATGGAACAGTATGAGAAGTGGTTCTCTTGGTCTTTACTGTTTAGATGTGACTTTGTGTCTGTTGTGGTCAGTCGTGTCAGAGTAAATAGGTGTATTTTACAGCAATCTGAGGAACAATCCAGAAGCAGATTTTAGTACCAGGAGCTATTACAACTTTCATTCCCAGTACTTTCTTTAATACCATTCAGCTATTAATTGTTTAGGATGATTTTGGGTTTCTGCAATATATTTATTTGAATATTATTACAGTTCCCTACTAGTTTGTGTAAAGCAAACTCATGAAATAGGTACATGGGCCCCTGAAGTCATGACAAAATGAATCACAGAATATTAGAGATTGGAAGGCACCTCTAGAGATCATCTAGTCCAACATCTCTGCCAAAACAGGATCACCTAGGGTAGTCCACAGAGGATGGTTGACAACATTTTTTGAACAAACTTTTAATAGACTATAGGTCGCTAAAGCAATATTTCCATTTGTTATTTGTTTCTTAGGGCTTTTGATTTCCCTAACCTTTCCCCAAAACATTATATCCTCATTTAACACTCTCTCTAACAAGTTGTGACTTGGGAAATGGCTTAGAGGAAGGAGTTATTGCCAGAAGGGTTCCAAAAATACAAACTGGTGAAATTATTTGAGGTACTCATGGTAGCTTGAAGCTTAGATTTTCCCTCTAAAGCACTTTTGAGCTGGAGCCTGCTGTCTTTGAAGTCAGTGAAGAGTTTTACTATTGACCTTATTGATTAGTGTATTGGTCTGTGTTTCCTGAAGAATGAGGATGGCAAAAATGCATTTATTACTACTTTTAGTATTACTGAAGTTAATATCATTTTTAGTTTGATTTGTTTGCAACACTTTCTTGATAAGCTGCATTACTGAGGAACATACCAATTTTTCTTTCTAGTAAAAGAATTTAGATTCAAACCACAATTCAGACAGCTTTGTGCCATTGGGCCTTCAACAGTGACACGTCAGATTCTCTTAGTTTCCCTTTCCTTCTATAACATGTTAGTAATTTTTCCTCTTTGGAAGTCTTTTCCAGAGCCGTGTCCTTGGTAGGGAAGTTTTATGTAAGATTTGGCTGAAAATTATTTTCAACAAATAGTAACTTTTATTGGAAACTGTGTTTTCTGCAATGATGGTTTTGATATCGCTATCCATGTGTGTGAGCTAGTGTGGGTAAGGAAAGTGGGGTAGATCAAGATATACATTAAGATATGTTGGAACAGTGCCACAGCGAAATTGTAATTCGGTTCGCTCACGTCCTCGATTTCTTTGATGTTCTATGAGTCTCAGCTGGACTAGAAATCTAGTTTATAGACACATTTCTCTCCTTTGCAAGTCAATAAAGTAACATGGTATCTTTTCGATTCACTGGCAATTAAAAATAATTGAACAACCTGGGAAATTTCAGAATAGCTCTAAACCAATATTGAAAATAGTTAAACAATAGTGATACAAAACACCGGGGTTTTTTTTCCAGGATTTATTGTAGTGTGTCTCCTTCTTTTTACTAAATTTAAATGAAACTGACAAAATCACAAAACACTTCAGTGTCACTAAGTTTGTTGCCAAGAGAGTTTTGTGTCTGAAGTTATGCTCAACATTGAGCACTATATCCTGGTGACACAACAATTACTTTTGTAGAAAAGAAATATTAGGAAATGCATGGAAAAAAAGAAGCTGTGGATTACTCATCTCTTTGTTTGCTTTTAATGGTTGAAAGAGAACAAAAGACTGGAGGTTTTTCCTTTTTCTTTTCTACGCTACCAATAAATTGTTTATTCAGAACTTAGGGTATGTTTACCATCACTTCATAGCTAATATTGTAGAAAAATCCTATGTCAAATGCTGAGTTCTGCTGTCACCAGATTTTACAGCCTACATAGGAGGAACTGATAATTTCTTTAGAACGGAAAACTGAAAGTTTTATTTTCTCCCCCCTAATCTACTCCTTAAGGAGAAATTTAGAGGATCCAATATTGTCTAAATATATTTCAAAAAGCACTTTTGTATTTTGTACAGTATTTCTGCATGTTCATCTAAACAAGGGGTTATTTATTTGCTTCTTTTCACTCTAGATTAAACTGCAATTTTTTTATAATTGACATAGGCTAAGCCATTCTGTACCTAAACAGAATTCCAAATTTCTCATTTGCATGTTCTTACCACCTTCCAAAACTTCATTCTAAAGGTTATGTTACCAAAAAGAACATCATGAAGAGCCTTTCTTGTGTATTTCATTTGGCATTCAATACTGAGTACTTCACTTACTGATAATATTTTATATTATCTAATATGCATGCTACAAATCTATGGAAACAGTTGTATCTAAGTTGTTCTGTTGATTTTGGTTTTGTTTTTTGTTTTTTTTTAATCTTGTTCTGTATTTTACTGTTAACAATTCCATGTTCATTTATTTGTATTTGAGGTCATTGCCTTATTATTGGTTCTTTGTGTTCAAATCTGGATGCGCAATACGGGGATCTCATTTCCCCTTTTGGCTACTCCTCTTAATTTCAAATAATTTTTTAAATTGTGTTTTCTGGAAAGCATCCCAGTTCCATCTCTTTTATAGTTGATATTACAAATGTCACATTGTCCACATTAATTACTACCAGGTGGAAAACACCTAACCATGTGTACCTCACATTTTGTTGCTTGAATTAGGTGCCTTGCAATCCATAGCTCTGAAATATATTGAGGTGATCATGTGCCTGCCCCTGTTAGTTTCAAAGTGATTTTGACAATAAAAATGTTTTGTGTTTTTGAGCATGACATTAACATTTGTTTTCCCTTAGCTCTTGTTCCATTTCCTTGATAAAAAGTGTTTGAAGCTCAAGGAGGTGATCTTTTCCTTCATATTTCCATAAACTGAGTATTCGCATAGTAGCTTAAAAAATTACATGTGTAGCTCGCCTGTTCACAATCTGTGCTTTGGCTAAGCTTTTGGTAACTCTGTTTTCTCTGCATGCATGTCAGGGTCTCTCCATGTCAGTCATATCTCAGCAACTGGAAGCTTAAGGGCTGGTGGTAAATTTTAAATTAGCAACCCACTATGAGAGGCAGAATTTTACAGCTGTCATGCAAGATGTTTTTCTTCTCTTTCCTAGTTTAATGGTTCACTACCTGACTGATTTCCTATCAGCTGAAAAACTGATAGTTTGCCAGTTTTTGCTATACTGTTCTAGGGTGTATTTTGCTTCCTCCTCTGGGTCTTGATTACTTCACTGTCTCCTTTGTGCTGCTGGAATCTAACCTCAGCAAAAGATGCTTTTAACCATGAATGTTACTGCTGGATAGAAGCAGGGCTTAGCATCTTGTTTCTATCTGCAGTCATCTTCCAAGTACTTTTTTATGCCTCTTAGCTGATATGGAGATGAACACGTGAATCAAATTCTTTTGAAATCTCACATTGTGGGACGTCTTAAATACAAAATCTTATCACACTTTAGTCAAACAATGGTGCCAAAACTTGCTGAGAGCAAAGATGTTATTTGGAGCTGGGATCCATTAATTGGGATGGCTTCTGTGCCCTGCCTCCAAACAAGAAAAACACAGACTCATTAGTGTTTTTATAAGGTAAGAGATGTTCCTCCCCAGGTATACAAAATAATTTACTGGAGGCAACTAGATTCGTATTATGGTTTGGGCAGTATTGTAAGAGAGAAGTTTGCATTTCCCAGCTGAAGGCAGACATGAATAAAACACACACACACACACACACACACAAAAAAAAATTATTAGTTACTCGTTTGTTTTTCAAAAAAAACCTTCGAAAAACCCAAAAGAAAAACAACAAAACCCCCAAGAAGCCTGCTACTGGTTTAGTGTAGTGGTTTAGTAATTTATATTGATTATCTAATGACACAACAGGTGCTTTTTTGTTCATTCTGTCTGCTAATGTAAGTCAATGGCTAGTAAAGAATTAGGAGTTGCGTTTGTATCAGTCATCCTAGAGCAGAAATGGACTGTGTCTAAGTGCTAGGTGACTAAGGATTAGTATATGTTATTTAGAATAAGAAGGTATATTGGGGAAAGGAAGCTGTTAACAGAGGAAAGCAAGACAAAATATTATTTCTTTTGCAAAATGAGAGTCCTGGAACACTGTTCTGACGTTCTTAGAACATTATTAGAACATTATTATTCCACTGAGAATTTCACCAGAGGCTTGCCTGATTCTGGATATGTAGAAAATACTGTGGAAATATGCATTAGCTGTATTCAAATTTTGGAGAATAATTTTGCTCTGTGTTTTGGGGGGTGATGGAAGGGCAGGGAAGATGTGACTTAAGTCTCACAAATACAAAAGACTGCATTATTCTGAATTAGCCTTTAGTTTCTTCAAGAGTTAAGCACTTCCAAGTGGAAACTGAGTTGAGTTCAGAAATTCTTACTGCTCGCTTGCTCGAAGGAGTGTGTGAATATAATATATATAAAATATTAAACAATGAAAGTAATAGCCTCTGAGGGAAAGGGAATTATTTCCTTTTGAAACCATGATGTCATAGTCTTACCTCACCTTTAGTTTCAGCCAAGCAAATAATGTGTACTGAGCTCTCTATCATGTACCATTATAATTAGCTCTGTCAGGTCTTAGCCCTGCAACCCTCATGCAGATAATATGATAATATGTCTTCATAACCAAGTGACCTTACATGCACAATATTTCTCCCCTTATGAAGATTGCATGTCAATAAAGTAATTGAGTCTCAGAGGCTGCAGCGAGTGAAGATTTAGACGATTGGACTTTCAGGGCAGTGATGTATGACCGTTATTATTCTACTTGTCAGAGAGCTGCATACAAGCGAGGATGGTCAGAAGATGACAGGGATGAAAGGTTGTGTTTCATTAAAAAAAATATTGCTGTTAATCACCACTCTATTCTTTTCAAAGTCATGGAGAAAAGAAACTCCTTTTTCATTTTAGCTCTGGTTGAGAATTTAAACATGAATGCGTAGCAAGCTTTCAGAGCCCAGTTATCCAGTTTCACTATTGCTTAATTAGGGAAATAAATTATTATTTCAGTTAATAAAATACAACAGAATGCTAGACACTGAGACCACCTGCATACTTTCATCACAGTATTTTAAATTAACATTAAATGCATCATGCTAAGCTTTAAATCACACTTTGCCTACAGCTTCAAGTAATTATAACAAGTGTTATGAAGCTGGTACAAAATCAAACCATATTCAATCCAACTATTTTTGCCTGTATTAGTTTGTTTGGACAGTTGCAATGCTTGAAAAACTTATATTTCTGTATTTTGTAAAAAGATTTTTTTGTTTTTCACCAAGCTGGTTTATAGCTGTAGATTTATCTTATGATATCACAACAGCTGGAAACTTGTGGCTTGACAAGGTTTTACTTCATATTTAAACAGCTCAGAAATTGTGTTTGAAACACAGTATATTTCTTTAGATCTGTGAGACTTTTCTCATTTTGTTACACATTATCTCGGAAGTATCTGCAATATATTTAAAAGCAGATTATTTATGCAATCGTTTAGTTAATAATTCCTAATTATTTATATATATAACAGACCTTCTTATATACATTTTTAAAAGACCAAAACTAGCTCAAAATAATATTTATTGGAGAGTATTATGTGATGAAGTATGGATGTAGGTTCTGGAAGGCTGATAAGCAAAGAGGCTTGACAGTGCTTTTAGAGAGCATGAAATCCTGATAGAAGCACATAATTTCTGAAGGACTAGTTTCAGCAGTCTTTAAATCTTCACAGATAGAAAATTGACTGATATACAGCAGCTCTGATGGAGAAATCTATCAGATTATTTTTTGCTACACATGGTAAAGCAATAATTTATTAATTAAGATTGGCCACTGCATCCTTTCAGGGTTTGCTCCCATAAGGGCAATTTTATAAGCACTAAAAATAGAACAAGAGAATGGAATATTTGTATGAAAAGTGGAAAAAAATCAAGATCTTTTATGCTTTCTCCTGGATACATTTTAAAATTAGCATACAATTGTAAAGATGCATAGTGAAGTTTGTTTGCGAAGTCATCCTCACTACTATTAATGCTTTTTTTGAGCAGTATTGCTCCATGTGACATAAGCCCTGCCTATGCAGTATATGAAAATGGTATTCTCACTGTTCCAAGATGAAATGGATATTTGAATAAGAAAAGAGAATTGCTCCAAATTACAAGCACTTAATGTCTGTATTAACATATTGGTGGTTAGTGGCATTCAAGAGCACAAACCTCAATCTTTTGAGTTCTGTTGGGTAGCTGACTGCTACTTCTCACAGATTGCATTGGGTTGGAAGGAACCCTTAAAGGTCATCTTGTCCAACCTCCCTGCAGTGAGCGGGGGCACCTCCAACTAGATCAGGCTGCCCAGGGCATTATTGAGTCTAATCTTGAATGTCTCCATGAACGCGGCCTCAACCACATCCCTGGGCAGCCTGTTCCAGTATTTTACCACTCTCATTGTAAGGAGCTTCCTCCTTATGTCCAACCTAAGTCTACTCTGCTCCAGTTTAAAACTACTACCCTTTGTCCTATCGATGTAAGACCTTCTAAACAGTCCTTCCCCAGCCTTCCTGTAGGTCCCCTTCAGATATTGAGATGTAGCTATAAGGTCTTCCCAGAGCCTTCTCTTCTCCAGGCTGAACAGTGCAACTTTTTTTCAGCCTGTCGTCTTTCTTCATATATATGCAGCATTAATAATACAACTGTTAGTAAATTAAGTAAAATTCATACTTCAGGATTAAAGTTGGTGTCTCTTGACACAGCTTTTCTTGAGTAAAATTATTATGTTGTTAATGCTGTAGCTAACTTAGCAAGAGTGTTAGTTACTTTCACTGGTGTGGTGGTGGAACAAACTCTTTAAAGCACCAAAAGTCCTGAAGTGTTCAAAGTGCACTGAGTTCACTGAGGATCTGGAGGGGAATTCAGAACTTACCAAAACTAACTTTAATAACAATAATAATAATTAAAAAAAAAGTTAATAGCCTATTATATTTTTACATGTCCTTTTAGATAAGGGGAAGAAGACTGATACCTTCCAGTCAAATGGAAGACTGACATGAGTGATCTGACTCCTCTACCAATGTGACATCTGACTTACTGTTAACAGTTATTGTTGTTGATAGGCACACCACACACAGAGAGCCAAATGCAGTTGTTTTGATCCCTTGTTCTTTTATTTCTATCCCTTCTCCCTGTTTTCTGTCACAGTGTCATGTTGAATCATTGTTCGATGGCACATGCAGAACCTCTGAAGTACTGAGGTATCAGACTTCAGGAACTGCATTGAAATAAATGTAATAATGAGAACCAGAAGGCAGCACAAACCCACTTTTCAGGGAAGGAGAGAGCTAATAAGTGTTGTTTGTGGATTCTGGGGAGAAGAACCAGAGGTGCATCGTGTAGACAAGCAGGTGTAGACTGGTTTGTCTCAGGGTCCAGTTACAGGCACACTGAGAAGATCAGTACTGATATCTGTCACTTTGTACACATCAAGATTCTTTGAGAATACAGAATAGTCAATGGTTATCTTGTAATCAGCCCTGGTAGGGGAAAAAAAAAAGAAAGACAGAAGCACTATGCCTTTTAGATTTCTCTGTGTGTCTTGCTAGCTCAGATTTCTACATTCTCTTTGAAGGGAATGGATGTGTATCTTCTTCCCGCATTGCAGTTACTAGGCTTAGCAGCTGCGGTAGGTTGACATTACCCCCAAAATAAATCACCAGACTAGCTCAGAAAGTTTGGAAGCAAAATGAAGCTATATTTATTTACAAGCAAACTAAAATCTAGAAGCATAAAATACGATGTATAGGTACAAAATATATATATTTACTATTATGCACAATTCAGAAAAAAAAACCTACAAGGACGCCCTTGGACAAAAGGGGAAAATAAAATAGTTCTGCACTCCACCCCACTTTAGAAGGCAGAAAGAGAGAAAATAGGGAAAAAAAAGCTATCTCCTTAGCCATAACAAGAGTTTCAGCCAAGGTCAGCAAAGCCATGCAAAGACACCAGCCAGAGGGAAGAGAAAAGGAAAGAATAGTTTGTGCAGCACACTATCCTAATCTGCAAGCAAATGTATTTAACATACATACACAATGTGTGCCTTTCTTTTTTTTTTCACACTGTTTAGGCATTTAGTTAGGACTCAGCTTTCAGACCAATTAATGGTGCTTTCTGTGTGCACCTGTTTGGACAGTAGATCAAAAGTTTGCTTTCTGCCTTTGTAAGCTTTTAGTTGGACCTTTGGGTACTTGTTCCATTTCGTCTCAGTCAAAAAGTTTGACGTGGATGAGGAGTTTGAATATTCCAGCTATAGACTATTTTTATATGTGTTGATGTGTATATATTTATGCTTGCATGACAATTATTCTGTTCACAGCAATTACAGCATCAGTGATTTATATAGCCTGTTTCCATTTGCTTATAATTATATCACATTCTAAGTTACATGAGAATTTATTGGCTTATTTCTGTCCAGAGAAGAAGGTTCTTTCCCTTTTCTTTTTTTTCTCTAATAGTTAATCAAATAATCTTACTGTTCTTCATTTGTTTATAGATTCATGCCACCCAAAGCTATTCAGACTGGCCTCTTGTACCTCACAGGCCTTAAATTTCACATTATTACCTCTTAACAGCACCCAGTAAGTTGTATTTACTAATGCTTATCTTCCATAAAAGCACTGTCATGATTAAAAAATATAGACTCCAACAGTTTACCTGACAATCTCTTCAAATTGTTAATCACCAGATGGTAAAAAACGTGTCTAATTTTGTCTGATTTCCACTTTCAGACTTGAGAGGCACTTTTGTAATAACAATACTGAATATTATCCCTTTAATATTTAGGACTTTGTCCTTTCATAGGGTGGGTATGCAGTGTAATGAAGTAGCATCCCAGTAACTTTTTTATCAACTAAAAGCATTGTACTCTTGAATCCCCTAACTCTGAGGTATTTTCTCCAATCCCGAAGTCTGGATTATGAGTATTCACTTTTTCTAATCTTTTAATGTGCTTTATAAAATATGACGATCAAAACCATTTGTACTAGTCTAGTCTTGTGAATGAACAGAAGTAAAATAATTTTCCATACCTACTCTGTACCTCTATTAATTTTCTTACCCTGTCTCTCTAACCTTCAAAATACTTTAACCCACCATGTTTTAACATCACGTTAGGACTTTCTGTTGAGTTCTTTGCCCACCATCTTCCCTAAATTATTTTCAGAGGCTCTGCTTTGTGTTATCTAGTCTCAGATTTTATAGATATGGCTAGTCCTTCCTCAGTCCCCAGTAAACACCCTTAGATGATGGTGACACACTGATGACTGACATTTCAGCCAATTTCTAATGTATTTAATTTTAATTTTAATGCTAACAAGCGGTACTAATTTAATATTAGTTATTTGTTACAAAATTAATTTCTATCTCTTTATTGCTTTTTTCACCAAAACTGAAACCATCCATTACTAATAACTTGGCCAAGGAATTCTTTTGTTTGTAATCCAGTCTCTCCAGGTATTTCCAACACCAGTGAAACCTGGGAGGTATTCTGTGTGCAGGCAGAAGTAGGAAAAATGAGGTATTGTGTGCAATTTCAGCACTCAGTCATGCACCTTTCAGAAGTGCCCAAAGATTGTGGCAGGAGGCTAGATAAGTCATACTTGAGCAGAAAGTAGGAATACCCTTGAAACCTTTTGGTTTTATTTCTTCCTACCTCCTCGTTTTGAGGGAGTGTATAGGGAGAATCTGCTTTGCTTTTCTCTAGCAGCATATATCTCTCCATATAAGAGTATACTTATATCGTCTTTACTTAAATTATGAATACATTTATCTGTTTTTCCTTGATGAAGCAGCTCTTTCTTCCAAACCTTTCTACTTATTTTACCTTGAACTTGCAGCCTGCCTTGGATTTAGTCTTCAATGTAATTAGTTTCTAACAGAAATAAAAGTGATTGGTGGCTTACCAACGTTTTCTTCACACCCATCTGTTTTCTTTTCTGCCTTTTAGTACTGGGAAAAGAATGCATGCTTTCATTAAACCTAGCACAACTCAAAGGTCACTCTAGATTTGCATTTTGAAAAAGAAATGGAATGAAAACTAATCAAATACTCTTGGTTTAGTCACAGACAATTCTGCAATGTCTTAACTTTCTTGTTTGTCTTTTCAAGATACAATCAATTTACTTAAAAATTACTTTGTACACCCAGTCTCAACACCACTGCCTTTCACATTTCAGGAGTTATAATTGCATGCAGAAATACCTGTGGTTTTCAAGATAGTAACAGGAAGTTTTATTTAGTTATTTAATACTAAAGACACATTATCTATGTGGTCCAAAAGCATTCCATCTGGAGGCATCTTTTAAATGTTTCCACTAGAAGACAACGGAGGTCTTGGAAAACTGAATGATTTCTGTATTATGATCTTGACTGAAATGAAAAACTACCTAGGGAGGTTATCTACATTTCTTCCTCTTTGATAATTATATCATGATTCGTCTTTTAAAATCTCTTTACGATTACCATGGAGATTACCAAAACCACTGAAAATAGCGACATTTTACTAATCATTCAGTAGTTAAACTATCTGAACTACAGAATGACAACCAGAGGACATTAGCTGCTGATCTGGATTTTAATTTTTGAGTATATCTTTCATCTAAATATCTTCTTCTGACAAGTTACAATCCCTTCATGTGACTCAGCATTAGAATTCAGCCACTAACCAGAAGTTATTTTTACTGGTGTTTTGTGTTCTCTCTGTGTGTTCTTTGTTATTCACTCCCCTTTAGTGGTTTAGAAAGTGTTAAAATACAGATGTTCCAAGTCTGTTGCCTCTTTTTAAAATCCTTTTTTTCAACCAGTTTTTCACAGATACCCGGTGGAGTGGTTACTCATCAGAAAATCTGATATAATGAAAACACCTGTTATAACTGTAACCCAAGCGTAACATTACCTAGATCTTGCTCATATGTTTGCATTATTTGTCAAATTCTTTGGTAATAGTGTTTTCACTCAAAAAGATGAGACACTCCCAAAAATTATTTAAGTGGTAGCCAGCTGAAACCAGACATTGAGCTGATGAATACTTTAAAACTTAAAATGTTCTGAGAACGTGGCTGGCCGCAAAAATAATGCTCCAAGTTTTTCCTCTTTGCATGCTGCCCTGGGAATATGTGCTGGGAAGGATGTCTTCTGAAGAATCGTACAAAAACCCACATTCTGTCTATCTGTATCGTACTGAGAACAATATATATATTCATATCAACTCCAGCCTTTTGCTATTTGAGGTGAGTTGGAGAAGCTCACGAGAATAAGTATTACAATGTTTAGTGTGTTTGACCTGGTCAGTGAGGTAAACCAGTCCCACTGACATTTACAAATAATTATTGGAAAATATTTTTATGTAATATTGGAATATTTTAGTGTAAGATTTTTCTTAGGTGCACATCTGACGAATCTGGGTGACTTACACAACCTGGAAACATGTAGAACAGAATATTCAGGGCTTGTTTCAATGTTTTCAAGGGACTTTATCTGAGCAAATAATGCTTTGCACTTGTAAGGCTCTTTTTATTTAGAGTTCACAAAATGCTTTACGGTCTAGAAACAATTCTTTTAGATTTGATGTTGACTGGTGTTGCTTCTGGTAATTTTGTTTTAAAACATACAGCATGTCAGCTTTGTTTCGCTGCAAACTAAGAATCATAGCATGAGTCCTGTACCATGGCCATTTTGCAGAAGACTAATTAGGTTATAGGACTTATTTATTTATTAATTAATGGAATAGGACGAACTGATATATCATCACTGGAACCATAATATGTATGCACAGAAGCAGAAAATCTCTGCAGTTTATTTGGTGTAGCTGTTATCTCATTTCAGTGGAGTTCTGTTGTAACTATGATTATCAGGAAGAATGTTTGGAAAAGTGACTTGTGAAAGTGCCATGCTTAAGCTTAAAAATGTGTGCTGAAACTCTTCCAATTGTTTCATCAGCATATGCCATGTTGTTCCTATTGTGGGCCTTCTAAACCACTCTGTCTGTATTATTTTCTGCCTAGCAGCAACTGCCCCAAAGAGGGGTGTGATTCTGCACTCTGGCTCGTAAAGATGAAAAAGCTTGCTCCAGCTAGAGGTCTTATGTTTCTGACCCAAACTCCAGCACCACAGAACAAAGTACAAAGATATTTTGATGTCTGAGTGCATGTCAAAGGCAGGTGGCAAAGTATTCTGAAAGCCAAAGCAGAAGTAGTGGTGCTGGGAGAGTGGCTGGAGAGTTTTCTTCGCAAAGCTGTTGTTGTTTGCAAAAAAATAGCAACTTAGATCCAGTCTCTTTCCTCCTCGTACCTAGAGATTTGGAAAAAAAACCTGCTGCTAATACAAATACAGTAAACTATCTCAGTTTATGGGGACTGTGGGCTTTGTTTCACCTAAGGATAGTGCAAGTAACCATAACAAGAGGATGCATATGATATTGAGTTGCATGTTTTAGGCAGATTAATTACAAATTGCAAGAAAGAAATCTTATTTTATATAGTAATATAATATTACAGGGCTCCTTACAATGCAGGGCTTCTTCAGGCAAGAACAATAAAGCACAAGATTTTGGAATCATAGTAGGATATGTCAGCAGTCACTGTTTCCTCATTGGATTTATTATACTTTTTATTGTTCTTTACACCAACGAAATCACTTAATTAGTCAATAAAGCACTAGTACTTAGTCATTTAATTGTATGTGTAACAAAAAAAAAAAAACTATTTTGAAGTTCTAAGACATGTTAAAAAGTGGAAAATAGAGAGGAAGCATCCTGACATGGTCCTAAAGGGGTCAGTCTCCAAAACAGAGCAGAATTTGACCAAAAAATTCAAATATAGTGTCAATTATGTTGATGCATGTGTAAGAACAGAGCAGCAAATAACTTCTAGTTGACCTTCCGGTGCTAATCTCAAACTAATGTGAGTACTTATTCATTTAAAGTCAGTGATGTGAGTTGGATGAAAGGATTACATGTAACATAATTTTGCTCTTTCTAACCTGCTAGGCTCTTGCAAGCTGATTTAGAAGGTGTGAATATTTTGGGTTTTTCTGTTTGATATTTTGGATGTCTAGAAATGTAACATTTTGTGGTTCTTTATCCTACCCCTTTGCCTCATTTTTTTCCTTTCCATAATATATCATTATGAAAGTTATTAGTTGGAATGATTCCCTAGTACAAGTGTGGCAAGCTATTTTCTCTACGAGCCATCAATGTCTACTTGCAGCTCAGAAAGCCAACTGTATCCTGGGCTGCATCAAAAGAAGTGTAGGTAGCAGGTCAAGGGAGGTGATTCCACCCCGTAGTCTGCTTTCATGAGACTTCACCTGGAGTACTGCGTCCAGCTCTGGAGCCCCCAGAAAGAAGTACATTGAACTGTTAATGTGGTTCTAGAGGAGGACCATGAACATGATCAGAAGGCTGGAGTACCTCTCTTGCAAAGACAGGTTGAAAGAGCTGGGGTTGTTCAGCCTGGAGAAGAGAAGGCTCCAGCACCTGAAGCTGGAAAGGGACTTTTTTACAAAGGCATGTAGTGACAGGGCAAGGGATAATGGCTTCAAACTGGAAGAATCTACATTTAAATGAAACATTAGGAGGAAATTCTTTGCCGTGATGGTGATGAGGCACTGGAAGTGGTTACCCAGAGAAGTTGTGGAAACTCAAACCCTGGAGGTGTTCAAAGCCAGATTGGACAGGACCTTGAGAAACCCTGTTATAGTAGGATGTGTGACTGCCCATGGCAGGGTGGTTAGAACTAGATGATCTGTAAGGTCTCTTTGAACTCATACCATTTTGTGATTCTATGACTTTATAGACTTTCTCGCTGTCATAAATAGAAAATAACATTTCATTATTATCATTAACTTCTGCTGTGTAAAGAAATACCACTTCACAGAAACAAAGGATTTTCTATAAGATAGAAATATGGCATTGCCTACTTTTCTCTAGCTACTGACAGGTTACTATCTTGACAAAGATTTATATTAATAAATGTCTTCAGCTGGGAAACTTGGTTTGAGACAGTACAAACCAGGATTTTCATTCAGAATTCAGAAAAAGAAAGAGAGGCCTAAAATGACCTGATGTACCTCTCAGAGAGCCCAAGTCACTCAAGGGCTGATGCTGTAGCCTCCATGACAGACAGTGTTCTGTGCTCCACCTGTCTGGCATACAGACAGGGCTTTTCACAGAACCAGAGCATGACAAATGTTCATGAGGTTTAGGTAGCTAATGGGTCTGATGCCTCATGGACTATTTCTATTCTTGTGTTTCAACTAAGTTGTTCTGCCTTCAGATGAACATCTGTGTAGACTGCTGTCATTCAAGATTTTAAAGGACACTACCTTTTTTTGACGGTTTGTTTTCTGTAGTGATGGAACACAGCTTTTTTGGGACCTATTTTCAGCAGCCTAAGGCTAGGAAGCTCAATTTTTCAACAAGATTGTTTACTGGGAAGAAAAGTCTACATGATCTTGGTGACAACTTGAAGACCATTGTCTCAATAAATAGTGATAGGACTGTTACAGACAGGACAATGCTAGCAAGAAGCAGCTTTGTTGTTGTTTCTTTGTTGGTTTTGTTTTGGTTTGTTTTCAAACTGTGATGTGATAGCAAGCTTGTAAAAGCAGGATACCACTGAAGAAGAATAAAATCTATTAAAATAATTATAAAGACCAGTCTTCTGTGCTACACTCTTATGTTAGACACTGGTTTTGAGAGTGCAGCAAATATGATCTGTGATTTACAGTCAATGACTTTGAACAAGTTCTAGTTCTACTATATTAAAAGAAAGGCCAGATCAAGAGACATGATTCTGCTCCTGTACTCTGTTCTTGTGAGACCTCACCTGGAGTACTACATTCATCTCTGGGGTCCCCAGCATAAGAAAGAAATGAACCTGTTGCAGCTGGTCTAGAGGAGGGCCACCTCATGAAGTCAGGCTGAGAGAGCTGGAATTGTTCAACTGTTTAGAAAGGCCTATAGTGATAGGATGAGGGGCAATGGCTTGAAGTTAGACAAGAGTAAATTTAGGCTGGATGTTAGGAAGAAGTTCTTTACTATGAGGGTAGTGGAACACTGGAACAGGTTGCCCAGAGATGCAGTTGAAGCCCTATCCTTGGAGATATTCAAAGCTCAGCAGGGCTCTGGGCAACCTGATCTAATGGAGGATGCCTGCGCTGACTGCAGCAGAGTTGGAGGTCCCTTCCAACCCAACCCATTCTATGATTCTACAAATCTGTGTTAACATCAACTTTATTAAATTTTACCTAAACAAAATCCTAGCATCTAATAAAAATTTGAACATTTGCATGTCTATCTTATTCCTTTTTTTTTTAAATTTCCTAATTGATCTTGGCTGATTAGAAACATAGCATCCTTATCCAAAGGATACTGTCCTCTGTAAAATGCTTTTTATTATAGTGGAGATCAGAGTTAATGCTAGTATTTTATCTATTCCAGAGCACTGATTACATCAGCAACTTGAAGAGAGATTTGCCTCACCCAGGACTTCCCTGGCTTTCAGTGTTTCTTTGAGGAAAAAAAATGTTGATTTGGTGATAACAGTCTTTTGTACACTTTCTGGGACGCTGCAGCCAAGAATACCAATAGTACTGACCTTCATATGGGAAGAATAAGATACTGTTAACAATTATTAATATTTCCCTNTGCACACTGCCAGCTCATGTTGAGCTTTTCATCAACCAAGACCCTCAGGGCTGCTCTCTAGCCATTTGCCACCCAGCCTGTATTTGTGCTGTTGCCTTTCTCAACACCATTCTTCTCGTTCTGTCTTGAGGTCATTTTAGTCAGATGACCATCCTGCCTGTTGTTACTTCAACACTTGTATTTTTATTTCTGTCTTAGCACTGCTTGTGGTGCCAGCCGGGATTAAAGACAATCTTACGTGGCCAGTGGCCTTCCAGCTTTGGAGATGAGCAAAATAGTAATAGGACTGTGTTAGCCTAGTTATTTGTTTAAAAAACAAAACCAACAATCAATACCTGAGTTTCTTATCTGAGAGAAAAATAAGAATGTGTGTAAATGGTGTATAATTTATACATATAGTAATGAAAAGTTTTCTAAAGTTCTGTTGGGATTGCTAAATTACTGCATGCATCATCTGGCACACAAGTTGTAAAAAATGTCACTGTATGACCTATGGTAAACCTCATTTCCTTTCACCATAATATTGCTATCACTGGAGTCTGACCTAAATGATTTTATTTTATCATTTATTTATCTTTAGTACTAGGTTACTGGTGCTTCAATTGTAATGCTTCTGCTTGTGCATACTACTGTAGCATTACAAAGGCTCATTAATTACTTTGTCCACTACATCTGTATCGTCATATCTAAATAATGATGATACTGAATGTATACTAAATGTGTAATTTCAAGCTTTCTGTTAGTATTAACAACATTACAGGGAATGAAAGGTCACATCAAACTGACTATAGCATAATAAAGGTTAGCAAAATAGAATAATTACCTGAAATACGATTTTGACACTATTTGAAAAATCTGAGACTATTAAAACAAAATGATACCCAAAAATCAAAATGATGCTAAGGAAATCATAGCAATATAGCTGGAATTCTGAAATTCAGAGTTAAAAATAGTGGTGCCACAGTAATTAGTTTCACGTTTCATGTATCTTGTAAAAAAATAATCTTTTGTCTTTTATCCTCAGCTGAAATTTCTTAGCACCTTATTTTCACATGAAACTGAAATCCTATCAATGTCCAATATGACTTAGGACGCAAAGTGTAATAAATACAGGGACCCATTAAAAAATGCCTCAATACTTGTAAACATTATTTTTCTCATGACCTACTTGTGATCGGATGAGATTTGATGTAATTTCTGCATATATAATCTATAATATTTAAGGATACAAAAATAGAAGAGTTAAGAAAGCTTTCTCTTTTTATATTTTTTGGGTAGTTTTGGGGTTGGGGATTTTGGTTTTTTGTTTAATTGTTTGGTTTGGGTTTTTTTTTTTGCCTTTGTCCTTTAGGTAAGCAAACCAGCTGCAGAATTGAAATGTTGCAGAGAAATTTAGTTGTGCAAATATTTTAGGAGCTACTGACATCTTACCAGCCACTAAGGCTCAGATAGCCAAGCTCTTCTTATGCTGTCGATTACCAGAAGATTACCTGGCTGCTGACGATCATTTTAGGTTATGGCAGGAGGAGATTAGCTCAAATTTATTGCCACTCACATTTTCCTTTTTTTCTCAGTTTTCAGAGTGGCATGGAAATTATATTTGTGAATCCCTGGGGACTCTCACATTGGTGTCAGTTTTCAGATTTTGCGAGATACATCTAAATGTGGACATAAAATGTAATGGAAAGAAATTGGAAAAAATATCTGTTTCTTGATTCTTTATTACTGAAGAGTTAAGAAAGCTATCCCTCAGGCTATTACACAAATCTTAAACTGGGAATAAATGTTAGGATGAAATCAGATTGCTTAAGATTCTTTTGCCTATGCATCTCTCTAAGAAAATCATATCAGAAATACAGCAGACACATGTCCTTTGACCTTTTTTTTTTTTTTTGAAAGGTTGTAACCTCAATAATAATTTGGATAAAATGTTTATTTTATAAAGACCAATTTTATAACAAAAGCTAACTGTACTATATATGCATACGGTGCCAAAGAATATTTCATTACCTCACACATTCAGCAACTCTTTATCCACAGCTAGAAGCAAAATACAATGAAAAAATAGAAAAATAATAATAATTTAAAATTGCCTGTATACAGAAGTATTTTGAATTAAGAAAATAAGTTACATAAAGTTATTTCAGTGCTATGTTGTGTGTAAAAACTGCATTAAAAATGTAGCTGGTTAACATCCTTGGAAAGTACTGTGTAAGTGGTACATAATACTATTACATAATATAAAATACATTAGGTACTTTCTCTAGCATTCTCATGGTATGTCTCTACGGATGCTAATATTGCAAAGACCTAACTCATGCTGGTGCCTATGAACCGAAGTGACAGAAAATATTTCAAATGTTCAGTGTGGAGATTGGCTCAAATTTAATTTTTCCAATATTTGGAACCATTCAAAAACCCACATTTTTCCAAATACTTCTGATCTTTATGTTGAGCTGCTTATGATCATGCCTGCTCTTGAGCTTTGGAAAGTTTATTTTCAGAAAGTTTTATCTTCAGATATTTTCTTAGAAATTTTAATGTATATTTCAAACCATAAATGAGAGAGATTTTATCATTCTCAAATTATCATTTGAATTTATATTCAGCTGAATTTAAACTATGTTTGAGAAGCCAGATGGAAGGAAAAGGCTGTTCATAATTTCAGCGGTATTTCTTCAGGTTCCAGCTGGCCAAAATGTTGAGGAAATGTTGGTACTTCTCCAGTATGTATGAAAACCCAGAAGAGATAAAAGAAATCTTTTAAAAATACAAATTTCCTAAGAAACTTGCATTTTGAGACAAAAAAAGTGCCAACAAGGTAATTACATTATTATTTGTGTTTATTTCCTATGTCACTTGAAAAAGAGAAATTTCTCATATACAATTTAATTATTTCCCAAGAAAACCGTTTGGAGGAATGGATGCATTACACTTACACAAAAATATTTTTTTCCAGTGTTATTTTGATTGATAATACTTTGATGAGGTAGGAATTATAAAAATATAGTTATTTTTATTTTTCAAAAAAACCCAGCCCCAAAACTATATACACAACAAGTTAAATTTTATTTACAGGTTCTAATTTGGTCAGGAATTTTCACAAGGATGCTTATGGGCAATTTTGGACAATTTAGTAACGTCAGAAAATGGAAAAGGCTAAACCACAAAATAGCTTTACCCCACTTAGAAATCAGAGGCAGAGCAGAGCCCTAGAGAATGGCCTAAAGAGCACTGGATTTACTCATGAGGGTGGAGTAGGAATTTGGAGATGGTCCCTGGACCTCCTTTGCAGCAGCTTCTGAAAACTGCAAGTTACAATCCAATTGTGGAACCATGCGGCGTAAGTCCAATGCAAATGGAACCTGCCAAAGTCAGTGTCTTCAGACACAGCTTCCATGTGGCAGATCATGTAGAGAGACACTGCCTTAGCAGTGCAGGGAAAGCCACACTGCTAGCGTGTTCCTGCCAACAATGACAGCTTATGGCAGAGGCGGGGTTATTCCAGCTCGAGGTAGTGAGCAGGAAACCAGGATACGCTGGTGACGCAGGGAAAACTCTTTAATGAATCAAAATGGATCTAATGGACTTGCACCTGTTCTCTGGTCACTCTATTTAAAGTCTTCCCTAGACAATGTGTCCAGTTCCAATATATATAGGGTGCAATTACAATCCTAGATTCCAGCGCGGGCTTTCCCACAAGTGAGTACATGTGTGGAGTGGGAGGAAAAAGAACACCTTTTGCCATTCCCTGTTCTTGTCTGTAGAGGGAGGGGAAAGCAGTTTCACACCTTCATCTTCTCCCATTCAAACCTCCACTGACAGAGCTGGGGGAAGAGAGTTTGAAGTGCCCCATGACAGGTGTGTAGGTGGAGTCTGGTAGGGAGGATACTGGGTGACCAACCTAAAGCACTCTCTTCCCTCTCTCTTCTGCTCTTTTTCTTGTTCTCCCTTTATCCCACTTGGATAATCAACTTTCTTCCCTCAACATCTCAAATATAGTCCTACAATAGTGATCATAATTTAGTCCATGCGTATTTTATTGTATCTCTTTGTAGCAAGGAAAATCAATTAATTACCACATAACATGATACAACGGAGTCACTGAGAATTCTGAACTAATATTTCAGAGGTGTAGCTTGGAATTGTCTGAATTTTCTGGTTTGTGTTAGAGCTTAAATTTGATTTATTGTGTTTGATTTTTTTTTTAACAGTGCCACAAGAAGTAGTTTGATTAAATAATTGCTCATAGCAGAACAATTAAGAGGAGATGCTTTTAAATTCTACTAAATAGCACTATTGCTATTCCAGTTTAAAGATGGTGACTTTTCTAAACTATGCATGCTCTTCAAGTGCATGTTTTAGTCAGCGAATATGTAAAAGCTCCATCAGTAGACAGGTGTGCATTATTTTTTAGATGTTTCTAACTGTAGTAAACATAATTCACCAGTTCAATCCTTACAGTATTTTGAAACATGGAGTGAGCATTGTCCTAAAGTTTAGAAGTTACTTTATATACTAAATTAAAACAACAACAAGAACAAACACTAGTATAATTATTAACAATGTTATTACTTAAATTCTGTGTCTTGCATACCACCATCATTAGACAGTTGTGCCAGTATGTAGCTGAATCTGCGAACAGCTATTTTGATACTTGCATAGCACAAAGTGGTGACAGTAACTATAGTTCAGGCTCCATTACATGTGGATTTTCAGTTGCTCATAATTAAAATATTTACAAGCCTTGGCGATTTGTTGTTCTTTTTAATTTTTTAAAAAAATTTAGCTACATTTTCTTCAAAAGAAAGCTTGCTATTTTTAACCCAAAGCTCGGTGACAGAATTTGAGGTATAAAAAAAGAAATACAGGGTAGAGAATGGAAATCCTTTTTTTAAAGGGGAACACCTTTGAAAATTCTAAAGTTGATTTGGATTTGATTTACTACACCTTGAAAATATGAAATCTTATGTCATGTAGCACTTGACTGGAGTTTATGTACATTTGTCATTTCATGAGCTTGAGAGAAATTACCTCTCTTTGGGTGTGGGGTCAGCCAGCTGACACTCAAAGGGGGTGAATTCTGGTAAGAGGAATTAGCTTTAATTTGAACTTTATGGGAGTTAGGGTGGTTTCCTTATATCGTTTGGAACCATATACACATACCTGCTTTTGGATTCAGTAAAAGGAATGGTATAGATTAATCTTTGGGACTATTTACATTTCTAAAACTGAACTTAAAGTTACAACTATATGTAGGATAAGGTGGAAGTTACCATTATTTTAAAATTACATTTGTGCGAAAACTTTCCTTTGGATTCCCAAACTGAATAGTCATCTGGAAACAAACAGTAACAACTCAATTCCCATGAATTTCAACAAAGAAAAGGCTTTGTAGTGTTCAGTTAAAGCTGTTTCAACTGCATTTTGCAAACATCCTTTAAGTATGTAACCCTTACAAAAAATACTAGCTGCATACGCATGCTTCACTACTTGTTTAAAATTATCCAAGAAGTATGAAGCAAGAGACTTACTCCTATGATCCTCCCTATTTGCCACAAAGTGAAATGTCTATATTCTTTCTAGCCTAATCTGTCAGGTAAGGCATTCCCTTGACTTTCAGCCAAATATTTCAAAAGTGAAGTGTTGCAAAGTGAGATTTCCTTATGAACCAAAAGATCTTCAAAGTCCTGGACAGTGCAATTTATCAATTTATGCTCTTTTTTTTTTCCTTTCTATTTTTTTTTTAATAGAATAAGGAGTTCCCTATCAAAAATATTTTTTAAAAAGATGTTAATGCTTCACTTTTTATCTAAATAAGTTTCATCATTTAATCACACAGGTAGGAAAAGCTATATTAAAAGTAATATTTATTCTTAGTTTTCTGGCTTTGCATGTAGTCAATTATAGTTTTTCAGATGAAACTTGTTTCCTGCAACATTTCATTTAGACATGAAAGATCTTGGAATGTTCTACAATAGTTAGATTCACAGTAAAGTTACTGGCTAAATAACTTGAAAATCATTGTCAAAGTATAGTGAAATCCTTTCACTTAAAATTACACTGATGTGTAAGTCTTTTAAACTTGAAGGGCAGATTTATGTGATTTCCTGCACGGACATTCTTTTTCTGTCATAGTAATTTTTATGACCTTTTTTTTTCTTTCAGAAATTCTGAACAAAACATATGATAGCTTCTTTAGATTGAGCAGTAGTGAGATTGTCATCTCTTTATTGATTACTTTAAATGAACAAATTCTTCCTTTATTCTTAAGATCATGATCTACATGAACGCTAGTAACAATAAGTAGTTGTTACTTCCTTCTCTACTCAGTGTGTAATAACTATTGCCTATAATTTAAAAAAAACAAGGGCAAATGCGAGCAGCAAATATTTACGTCATATGTTGTTATTGTTCTTAAGTATTATTTAAGTACTTTTAAAATTATTTAAATGCCAATCTTAAATGCTAATTAAGATGTTCATAAAATAAAGAAAAAAATTGTCAAGCAGATGAAAAGAAAACTGTTTGGATGATGTACAGGACTAGAGGCAATGGGTTTAAACTGGCAGAGGGAAGATTTAGACTAGATGTCAGGAGGAAGTTCTTTACAGTGAGGGTGGTGAGGCACTGGAACAGGTTGCCCAGGGAGGTTGTGGCTGCTCCCTCCCTGGAGGTGTTCAAGGCCAGGTTGGACGAGGCCTTGAGTGACCTGTACTAGTGGGAGGTGTCCCTGCCTATGGCAGGGGCTTGGAACTAGATGATCCTTGAGGTCCCTTCCAACCTTACCATTCTATGATTATCCAAGAAATTGTGTGGTATCATTGACCAAGATGTATGAACCAAATTGACTTGTGTCCACATATTAGTGTTAACATTTCAGACACAGAACATGAATGTTGATATATACCTTTTAATTTGCTCTTTGCCTCTTTAAATCTTTTTGGTGGATACACTATTTATATGATCTGTCCAGATGTTGGGTGAAGTGTAGAAGTCTGGAAGTCCTCATTTAGAACCATCTTCAGTTTTCTTTGCATTCCAAGGGCTTTGTACTTTTTAGCCAGAAATAAGGAAAATTACTATCTGTGTGTGGTAACTTTCAAAATGTATATTGTTTCCAACTCTAGTGCTTATACTAGGTATATGTACTGCTGTCTTAAGCTCCATACATGTTTTCCCATATCTGTAAAAGATTTGGTATACAAGAACTTGAATCAAATTAGCATTTTTGTCTGTTTAAGCAAGTTTTTTTATATAGCTTCGCTATCAGGATTCTGCTTGTTTCGTTTCCGTAGTAAACTTTCTCGTCACAGCTCCTTTTATTTAACCTCTTTCAGTCTCACTGCTTATTTTGTACAGGCTTTTTTTTTTGTTTTGAATAATATGATTTCTCATAATTATTTGTATAGTGTTGCCATGATTGTGGTGTAACTTTATACACTACTCATTATATATAGTTTTGAATACTTCCTTTGATTACTTCCAAACCTGGTGATATTAATGCTCTATTTTCTAGTATCCACTGGAAATGCTTTCAGCTGAGACTATTGCCTTCAGGATCTTGCTGTCTCAGCTGTTCAGAAAAGCTAATAATACTGAACACCATGCATCATCTTTAATATCAATTCTCTGCTCATCAGTTCATTGTGGAAATGTTATTATTTCTGCTTATTCCAGTAAGTCCTTTGTGTTTTCTTACCTGAGTTTGTGGCCCCTCCTTCGTCTCCAGCTTTTGCTCTTCTGGGTATCAGAAAATAATCAAAGCTTGGTACCACCAAGATAGTGATTTTTAAAATCTGAGTGAACATTGATATCTTGATATTTTAATATGTATTTTAGCTGTCTGTCTTACACAATGTTGATTGAGCATATATACACATATATAATGTCAACTTGTACAGTTGATTATAATTTATGTACTTTTAGTGAAGCACAGATGCAAGGGCTGATAAGATTCATTTTAATGTGCTCACTGGTAACTAAAAGCTTTACTTATGTAATTGAAGGCTGATATGGACCCTGTTTATTAATCTGCTTACTCCTTACTGCAATCTCCATACCTTATGGCTAATACAGTGCTGTAGCATTTTCATTCTTTCAGTTAGCTAGCACACTTGTGGCTGATGGAACTGGTTTTAATACTATAGAAATAAGATCTAACTCATTCATTGTCACCTCGCTATCAATTACACTATAGTCATTATTAATCTCCTCACCAATTTCCACAGTGGTTCTCACCATTGGACCTGGGGTCATGAAGACAATGGAGCCAGTTTTGGATGGGGAGGTGTTTAGTATAGAAGTCTTGTAGGTTAACTTCCTATGACTGTGTTCTGTTTGTACCCATCTGTATTTCAGCACAAGACGACTCCTTTCCTGTGAGGAATCCAAACAAATATGGCACTTCAGTGTTTGCCATTTCTGTCAGTATTGGTAAATACCTAAGTCCCTCTGATCCTATGTGCTTTATAACTTTCTTAGAAACAACAGAAATTCTTATGTGCATGAGGAAAAGAGTTGGCTTAGTTGCATACTAACCTTTAATGTCTGGTCTTTAGGCCTTACCCACAGTGTTACTGCTGCAATGGAACTTGCTTTCTTCCCCTTTCTTGCCATTAGAGTTATGGGGTGCAGTATCAAGGAAGTGTTTTTTCCACTTTCCTTGTCAGGTCATCTTCATCTCCTGCGATCATGTTAGAAAGCCTTGGCTGTCTCAAAGGACAATTACTTCTTTTCTCTTTATTTCAAGGCCTTTACCCAGCTCAGACTGGTAAATTAGTACAAAGTGCTTGCTCAGAACGAAACTGGAATGATGTGAATTTATTAAATGGGCTTTGCAAAAGCTACTGTAGAAGTGAGGAATGATTTTCAGTCACTTCTGGACTCTGTTCAAGGTCATGTCCCTGAGAGAGCTTGATAGAGCTACAAGCACTAATTGTTTGCTCAATGATTTGCCCACCTTTATAAAACCTACAAAACTAAGTTTTCGTTACCACTTTGAGTCATTGATCTAAAACCTCTATATTAAACAGTTAATCATAAATCTTAAGCATATTTTTGATGGTAGTTTTTGATATTTCCTAGTACTCTCACAGCCCTCCACAATTGTCATTAAAACAATGATATGCTGCTGGAGATGCAAGCAAAAAAAAACCAAAAACATAGCTGATTGCAATATTGTGATTGGGTGATTGCAGTGATTAATTTTACAGTCTTCTTTTTTATTGAAAATGTTATATTCCACATAATGCTAGTAAATATTCAGACTATTACCTACTGTAAATAGCAATCTTTTTTTTTTTTTTTTTTAAACCTGTATTCCCAGGATTTCAACAGTGGAACATCTGTTTTATTTTGAGAAAAATATGATAAGCATCTGCTTGCATGGAAGATGTGAATGAAACCAGACCACATTTGTTTGCAGTGTTATGGATTATCTGGTCTTACACTATTTATGAATAAATCATGTGGGATGGATAGTGCTGGTAACCACCACAGTATGTTTTATACTTGGCTCTAAAACATAAATTTATGTATCTGTGATTTTTCCTGTAGACACTCAAAAAATTTATGTTTTAAATAAAGAAGAAGCCTGTTGCATTTCTAGGCCAGTATTTAAGCTCACAGATACCAAAAATTCTTTTAAGCCAATCCATACTCATTGGTTTTAGTATGTATGAAAACTTAGCTTGAGACATAAAAACAAAGCAAAAAAAATTACTGATTTGGAAAAAAGTAATGTAGTATATTTTATTATATGAGAAATGGTGTGCTCTCATGTAACTGGATTGTGGCCTAATGTACATGTGGATGGAGTTAAGTTTGCGTGTGTGTAACCTGGAAGACACACCTTGCAAGCCCCCGTGCCTGGTTGTAGTAGTTTATAATCTCCTTGAGGCAGTGGATGGATATACAAGCACTTCTGTGTTCAAAACAATGGGTAGATGCTCAGGTTTGAACAGGCTGGTAGTGTGATGGAGCCTGTGTGAGTTGTGTCCACTTGTCTAAGCATCTGTACTAACACATTTCAAGAGTTCATAGAGTCATAGAATGGTAAGGTTGGAAGGGACCTCAAGGATCATCTAGTTCCAACCCCCTGCCATAGGCAGGGACATCACCCACTATTACAGGTTACTCAAGGCCTCACCCAACCTGGAGGCTGCCTTTGGTTCTGCGATATGAAAAGATGTGTTCTTCAGGATGCTTTATGGGGTGATTTTATACTTAGCAGCTTGACAGTATCATATGGATGCTTTGGTATTGTTGTTGCTTTACCACTTCTGAGAATCCTCAGAGCCAGTACCACTGAGATTGGTGCTGTGAGGATATCTTCACAAAGGCGGCACTGTAAAGCCTTAAAATGCCTTGCAAGAGCATGTAAACTTTTGGTGTACATGTAGACAGAAGTCCAGCTTGCATGAAGGATTCTAGTGGATAAAGTAGATCAGGACTCTAGATGTAATAGTAAACACTGGCTTTGTGAAATGTGGACATGTAATTAAATGCTTCACCAGCTATGAGGTGATCTATGGCAACTGCTGCCTCTCAGCTGTTAGTCTCTCCTTTGATGTTTGGCACATGACGTGTGGATGAGATGGTACACATTAAGATGTCAAATGCTAGCACAAATTTGGTGATTTGGTATGTGAGTATGAATGCTGAAACAAGTTTGGGATTGAGTGAAATTTCCTAACACAGTATGCACACACTCAGTCTTAGCCATTGGTTTAGCTACTTGGCTAGAACTGGAGATGGCAGATATATTTAGTTAGGCATCTGTATTTATCTTATGTATTAGTTAATTGAGTTTCTCTATCTAGAAGGATTTTTTTTTTTCTGGGAAGCTAAATCTGTAATTTTTTTCCCTTGTCTTGGGGTAGTTTTTGCTCTGCTGCTGGCATTGGGTTTTTTTTTACCCCCACTTCTCATAGTTCATCTACTCAGTCAATTTACCTTCAAAATAGACTGAGCAAGATCTAGTTCAGTATTCCTCTAGCATTGTAAGATGGATGCAGATGTATTTATTTAGTCTTCTAGTGACATGAAAACACATTGCTCTTTTGTAGTCTGTTCTAGGTAGGCTAAAGTTAAAAAGCCAACTGAAATAATTTATGTGTAGACACATGGGAAAAAGGTTTTGAATGAAAAATTGGTAAAGGAAGATGCAGGATATCTTCATATCATGTCACCTGTTAGGTTTTTAAAATGAGTTAAAACAGGGAGTCTTCCTTCCTTAGTACCTCCAGCTGTTAAAAGAAGCTGGATCCTTGCTGTAAAGGGCCAGTGGAGAATTCCTTTTAGGGGAACACTTGTTGATGTAAAGTGGCTGGGGTCAATGTTCAGGGCAGCAGGATCTTACCCTCTTCTGCCATAGCTTTCTAATAGCAGGAGGGAGGAGGGGGTAAGGTAGAATTTTACTGTGCTCTGTCAGTTCACAATTGATTTAAGGTTCCTAGAGGAACATCTGCTAGAGAAACAATGTAGAAAATACTTATGTTCTGACAGCTTCTCCAGGAGCAGAATAAAAGCTCTCCTGTGCAGCAAACTGATTCGGTTGCTCAGAGGATCAAGGCAACTATTTTGAGATTCTTCCTTAAAAAACATTGTTTATATATAGGTAAGTGCTTAAATGGTATCAGTTTAGACGGTAAACAATAGTTAATACAAAGTGCAAGTGTTTAGAAAAGTATAAATATCTGTGATTTAGACTGGTTTTTTGTCGTTTTTGTGTTTTTGTTTTTTTTTTTAAACACTCCTATATATTTGTTCTTTGGGAATAGGGATAGGAACAAATAAAGTAATCTAAGAAAACATTCCAGACTCTTTTGATTACTTGTACTTACCAATTATTTTATTCAGATATTTAAAGTTTAAGTTGAGTTTAGGTTGATTTTATTACTGCTCTGTACTTGCCATTTTGACAATGCTGTTGATTTTACCTAAACTAGCTATGGCAGGGAGGGGGGTAGGAAGAGGGTCAGTTATATCTGGACTGACAAGAGTTCAGTAACAGTGATCTTGAAAACATTTCAGTTAGATCCTTGCAAATCATGGCTTTAAATTCCTGAAAGTTAAAACCAGTTCACTCGGAGTGTCTTTTATTTGGTGGCTGGGTCTTGAATATTTGGGTTCATAGTTCTGAAAGGCTAGTCCTGTGGCATTTCTAGTGAAAGCAAATAATTCCTTGTTTCCACATTAAGCTGAATACCAATTGACAATAACAGAACCACTTCCTTCCCAAAGGAACTTTGATGGAACAAGGTGCAGAGACTTTCACATGGTTGCCCATGGTTGAATACTGAATGGGATGGACTAATGATCAGATCTCACTTTGTAGGAAGGTTACATCAATTCTCTGACATGTTTTTTCATTGGCATCCTAAGTTTTTGTTTCCTTTTTTTCCTCTCTTTTTTTTCTCTCTCTCTTTTTTTTTTCTTTTTTTTTTCTTTTTTTTTAATTAATCCTTAGAGAAAAAAAAAATTAGATGTGTTAGGTAATTACATTTCCATTAATTCAATTTAAGCTCCAAATCATGTCCTGGATGATGAAAATTCCCAATACAGACATCTGATGCTGAAAAAACTATTCCATTAAATCAAAGCATTCAGTTGGTAGTTTTTGACTTAGGGTGACTCATGATGCTTTGAAATAGCAGAGGTGATGCTTAAGCTCTTAAAGTGTAACTGCTAAAGCAATTATAGAGCACTGTTAACATAATGAGAAAAAAGATCTGCACTCACCCAGGCCAGTTTGGACGAATTGATAAGAATAACAAAAAAGTCCAATAACAATTTAATCATAACTGTTGTTGAAATACTGACTGTGGTTTAGCCATCTATACCTTTTATAATATAAATATAGTATAATGCATATTATATGCATTTTTAAATAGTACATAAAATGAAAAAAGACCTGATTAAAGAAGACCTTTATTAATTACTTTTCAGTGAGGTTCATGTTACAGATGAGAACATGTGGTAAGGTATGATTTGAGGTTCAGTAAAGGAACACACACACAGATGATCTTTTCTGTAATATTTCTTGTCAGTAATGATGGTTTCTATTTTTAAGAGCTTATTTTGTTGTGGCAGTTGATGACATTTTTCTCTCTTCATTGATCTGTTGCCATAGCTGAGATGTGCAGCTGAAGATGTTTCCTTAGTGCCCTGTAGGACGATGGAATTCTGACATTGTAGGAGATACAGTTTTTCACTCTTTTCAAAGTCTCTGTCTTCATCCTTGCCATTTCTATGGTGGCTTTGTGGTGGGACCATTTCATTTACCCTTCTTGTTTCAGAATCACAGAAATAACCAGGGTGGAAAAGACCTCTAGGATCATGCAGTCCAACCTATAACCTAACCTTTCTAATTAAACCATGGCAGTAAGTGCCTCATCCAGCCTCCTTTTAAACACCTCCAGGGATGGTGACTCCTCCACCACCTCCCTAGGCAGCCCATTCCAATGGCCAATCACTCTTTCCATGAAGAACTTCTTCATAATTCCAGCCTAAACCTACCCTGGCGCAGTTTGAGATTGTGTCCTCTTGTTCTGTCACTGGGTGCCTGGGAGAAGAGACCAACCCCCACCTGGCTATGACCTCCTTTCAGGTAGTTGTAGAGAGCAATAAGGTCTCCCCTGAGCCTCCTCTTCTCCAGGCTGAACAATCCCAGCTCCCTCAGTCTCTCCTTGTAGGGCTGTGCTCCATTTCCCTCACCAGCCTCGTTGCCCTTCTCTGGACACGTTCAAGCACCTCAACATCTTTCTTAAATTGAGGGGCCCAGAACCGGACACAGTACTCAAGGTGTGGCCTAACCAGTGCTGAGTACAGGAGCAGAACGACTTTCCTGGTCCTACTGCCCATACTATTCCCGGTGCAGGCCAGGATGCCATTGGCCTTCTTGGCCACCTAGGCACACTACTGGCTCATGTTCAGTCACCTGTTGACCAGTACCCCCAGGTCCCTCTCTGCCTGGCTGCTCTCCAGCCACTCTGTAGTGCTACATGGGATTGTTGTGGCCAAAGGGCAGAACCTGGCACTTGGACTCATTCAAACTCATGGCGTTGGACTGTGCCCATCTATCCAGTCTGTCTAGGTCCCTCTGCTGAGCCCTCCTGCCCTCTAACAGGTCAGCACATGCTCCCAACTTGGTGTAGTCTGCAGAGTTACTGATGGTGGACTCAATCCCCCCATCCAGATCACCAGTGAAGGGCTGGGCCATTAACAGGGCTGGGCCCAGCACTGATCCCTGGCGCACACCGCTAATGACTGGCTGCCAACTGGGTGTCGGTCCATTTACCACCACTCTCTGGGCCCTGCCATCCAACCAGTTCTTAACCAAGCACAGAGTGCTCCGGTCCAAGCCATGGCTGCCAGCTTGTTCAGGAGTTTGCTGTGGCAGACAATGTCAAAGGCCTCGATGAAGTCCAGGTAGACTACATCCACAGCCTTCCCTGGTCATAAAAAGAGATCAAGTTGGTCAAGCAGGACCTGCCCCTCCTAAATCCATGCTGGATGGGTCTGATCCCCTGGCCACCCTGTAGGTGCTCTGTGATTACACTCAAGATGATCTGCTTCATTACCTTGCATGGCACTGAGGTCAGGCTGACAGGTCTGTAATTTCCTGGGTCCTCCTTCTCACCCTTCTTATGGATGGGCATCACATTCGCCATCTTCCAGTCTTCAGGGACCTCTCCAGTGAGCCATGACTGTTGATAAATGATGGAGAGCAGCTTGGCCAGGTCATCTGCCAGCTCTCTCATCATCCTAGGATGGATCCCATCTTGTCTCATAGACTCGTGAAGATCCAAGAGGCTCAGCAAATCCCTAACTACTTCCTCCTGGATTATAGGGAGGTTGTTCTACTCCCTGACCCCACCTACCAGCTCAGGAGGCCAGCTGTCCTGAGGGCAACCTGTCTTACTATTGAAAATTGAAACAAAGGAGGTGTTAAGCACCTCTGCCTTTTCCTTATCTCTAGTTACTACATTCCCCTCCTTGTCCAATAAAGAGTGGAGGTTTTCCTTGCCCCTCTTTTTGTCATTAAGATATTTATAGAAACACTTCTTGTTATTATTCACAGCAGTGGCCAGTCCAAGTCCTAACTGGGCTTTTGCCTCTCTGATTTTCTTTCTACACAACCTACCAACATCCTTAATGTTTTCCTGAGTTACCACCCCATCTTTCCAAAGGTGATATGCCCTTTTTTCCCCTTAATTTCTTCACAAGTCCCTCACCCATCCAGGCTGGTTGTCCTCCCCAGCGGCTCTGCTTTCAGCACATTGGCACAGCCTGTTCCTGTGCCTTCAAACTTTCTTTATTGAAGTAGGTCCAACCTTCCTAGAGCCTTTTGTTTTTAAGGGTTAAGGGCTTTTTCCCAAGGTACCCTTTGAGTCAGTTCTTTGGATAAGCCGAAGTCTGCCGTCTGGAAGTCCAGTGTGGATGTTTTGTTGATGCCCCTCCTAGCTTCACTGCATATTGAAAACTTTATTATTTATTATTTTGTGGTCGGTCACTGCACCCCAGACAGCCTCTGACCACCACATCTCCTACCAGCCCTTCTCTATTCATAAACAGTAGGTCACGCAGAGCCTCACCCCTGGTAGGCTGGCACACCAGCTGTGTCAGGAAGGTATCCTCTATACTCTCAAAAACCCTTCTAGACTGCCCCCTCTCTGCTGTGTTAAGTTCCCAGCAGATATCTGGGAGGTTAAAATTACCTACATAGCTGTGATTGCTTGAAATAGTTTGTTCACATCTTGGATCAAGTCTGAATGCTCATGAATATCTTAGTGACGATTTAATTGCAGGCATAGAAGCCCTTATCCATAAAGTCAGTTAGCACCATATTGATCAAAGATTTGCAAGCATAGAGGTGCCTAAGTCCAGGTAGAAATGGTTAAAGTTGGGTTGATAATATCTTCTATGGTTACATTTATCTGCAGCACGAGGGAGACACTAATGAGGGCTTTCACAGAATCACAGAACTTTAGAGGCTGGAAGGGACCTCCAGAGATCAAGTCCAACCCCTGTGCTAAGGCAGGATCACCTAGGGCAGTTTGCACAGGAGTACAACCAGGCAGATTTTGAAAGTCCCCAGAGAAGGAGACTCCACAACCTCTCTGGGCAGCCTGTTCCAGCGCTCTGTCACCCTCACTCTAAAGAAGTTTCTCTTCATGCTGAGGTAAAACCTTCTGTGTTCCAGTTTGTAGCTATTGCTCCTTGTCTTATTGCTACTGACCACCAAAAAGAGACTGGCCCCATCCACTTGACTGCCACCCCTCAGATACTTGTATACATTGGTAAGATCTCCTCTCAGTCTTCTCTTCCCCAGACTAAACAGCCCCAGGTTTCTCAGTCTCTCTTTAACCTCAGACAGAACATAAAGCTAAGTTGTTGCTTCCACCTCTCCACCCTGCTATGGTGTGCCCCAGAGCATCTGGAACAGGAGCTTAAAGAGTGCCAGGGTCTCTGCTTCCAGCTCAGGGAGCCAGGAATGTTCTGAGAGCTACATGCTATAGGTGACTGGGGAGATTAGTATCCAAATTTGGGGATATATTGTAGGAAAGGCACTGGGGCAAGGTAGGTGGAGTTACATGATAGAGTTTCCATAGTGGGGATGTACCTTGAATGAGAAATGCAGGACTGTAGAAGTGGGCATGATTTTGGTGGTAATTAAAGGACCAAAGAGGAAAATAGTCTCTTTTTTGGATATACCAGCAGAATTCAGGTGGGTTGGAATCCTGTTTGGAGTGATACACAGTAAGGTCCTGGGAAATTAAAGTGGAAGCCCATCACTTCCAATAAATGCCTGGCTAAAAACCAGAAGCTGTCATTGCTCCAGCTTGTTACCTGTTGTGCCAGGATGAGTCTTGTGAGCTGTCTTCACTACAATTGCACTTGCTTTCTAAGCCAGACTTACATATCTTATCCTTAGCCTAATGTTCTGGTCTTATTATGAACAGTTACAGGCTTTGGCTGATTTTGACAAGCAGCATATAGGTTCAGGCTTTTCTCCCTTTTCTGCAGGCAAGGTAGCACAATACAGTTCAAACAAGATGAGTGAGTTTTCTGTAGGCCTTGGCAATCCCTTGCAAAACAGGAGGAAAATGGGCATTTCCTACAAAAATACATTTTGGAATGGGGTGAAATTTTGCATGATCAGTCCTCCTACATCTTTTTTTAACTTATTGTGTCGCTTCCACAGAGGATTATTTTTCATGCCCAGCGCTCAGGATGTGTTTGAAACCTGAGTGCCAGAAAAGGGTTATAGAAAGGTAACATGGATGTCACTGAGTTCTAGGTTAAGATTTGGACCGTTACAGTAAATCTTAAGTGTCAAACATACAATACAGTTTGTATTTCAGTACTATTAGTTTTTAGACTCTATTATATTTTTTACCTACACATAAACATTTAGAAGAACATTAAGGAGTTTATTGATTTTCTATGAATAGTATGATTTATTGATACTGTTCTCAGATTTCATAATATTCATTTGCTAATAGCTCCATTGATTTGTCTTCAGCAAAGAAATCCCTAAACAAAATAACAAAACAAACCATCCAAAACCCAAGGAAATTGAGGATGTTATTTTTCTGTGTAGTATAGCTGTGTGCAGAAACATGTACTTCAAGATAAAAGGAACATAGTAGGTGGTTCTGAATATAAAGCTACAATGTCTTCTGGGTGCATTCCTGCAAAGAGTCATCAGGAACATATGGAAGTGTTTGTAGCGTTGCCACAGGCTGCTCTGATGGCTTTACAATTTAATTGTTTGTATATGAAGGAACATTTTGCCTCCTTTGGGACTGAATACTTAAGATTGATCTGAGTTTGGGGGTGGTTTTGTCTGTGTGTAGGCAGGCTTACCTGCCTATGCAGAAATGTATTCATGTCTGTGGCATTTGGGGTAAGTTCTGCCACCCTCCTTCCTCTAACAGCTTGCAGCAGCTTGCCATACATGTTCCCTCACTTCAGGGCAGCTGCTGCAGCTTCATGAAGTATGTGAAACTTGCAGATTCCCAACTGTGTTTTATCTTTACTTGAAAACTCCCTGCTTTAAAAAAAATTCATTCTGCAATTAATCCTCAGTATACTGAATAAAGAACATAACTGCTTGGTACTGAAATAAGCACAGAGATGATCCACTGTTTGTTACAGTGTATTAGGTAATTTATTTAAATAACATAGGTTAAGTTCAACATTTCTGAACTTGTGTTTTTTAGTTACTCAGCAGGCAAAATAATAAAAACATTAAATACACTTTGAATTTCCTTCTGTTGCTATCTCAAAACTTTATGAAGGAGATAGTGAAACTGCAGGCTTTAAAACACTATGGAAGTTTTTAACCTCAGGTAATGAGTTAACCTCAGTTAACTCATCCACACTCATGAAATGCATTGAGTTCAAGGAGATGTAAAATTGAGCATGTATGTCACCGTTCTCAGTATTAAGGCTATATTGTGTGCCAAGGTAGGGTTTGTCCTTTAAAGATGAAACAGTGAATAAGAGTTTCAGCTAGCAAGTTCCTGCAAGTCAGTATTTTGTTCTTAATATTGAAAAGAGTTTATGTGCTTTAATATTGGGACCAGAATACTAGTAAAAAAGCTCATTACTGTCTCTCTCAGAATGTACTGACTTTTTCTTTCTTTAGATTGCGTTGTGTGAGCAGAAGTAGTATGGAACTTAACAAGTGGAGCATTTTTGCCCTTAGTACTGTATGACTGTGTCCCACACAATACAAAACCTAATTACTGCATCCAAAGAAGCGTTAAATAGATTTCATGCTGTTTAATAAAGGCATTACGTGATTTTGTCTATTGCCAAACATTAGAGAGAACATTCATAGTGTATGTTTCTGCTGCCTCTTTCACAATTAAGGTGCAGTTTTATATTGTATCTGCCTCAGGAATGCTCAGTAACTTTTTTTGCTCATCAAATCTTTCCTCTCGTTGTTATGCTCTATTTGTTTTGGTGTTATTGCATAATGGTATTGAAATAGACTTAATGAACATCTTTGCTAGGCATTTTGAATAGAGGGGACAGCTCTCAGCACCAGAATATATCAGGCTGTCTTGACTTGAGGTTCAGTAATTCTTTTTCGGTCCTAATCTTTAACTAGTAACTGAGAAGGAAGAGTTTACTTTGTGACATCTGTAGCCTGAACCTTTTCATTCTTTTGAGTTCTCATTAAAATGTGAGATTTCTTCCCGAGGGTCACCATTACTGTCAGGCTTACAGAGCCCTAATGGTGATGTTTTGTTTCTGATTTCATCCCTTAGCTGGCCTTGTCTGGCCTAAATGTCTGAAGTGTAGACCTTCTAGACTATATATGCTGAAGTTCAAAAGGAGAAAAATACCACCTTAGGGAAGGGTAGAAAGGCTTCTTGAATTCTGCCAAACCTTACCTTGTTGTACATGAGCCTAAAACTACCTAAGCTCCTCACAAGGGAATATCTCATTGCATCTAGCTAATCTGCTACCTGCTTGTTGGCAAGGTCGTTTGGTTTTTTTGTTTTGAGGTTTGTTTTTTTTTGTGATCTGGCTTTGGATGTGTACTAGGAAATGTAAACTAAATATTATATTTTAATAATCTGACATTTTGCAAAACATTACTAATACTTTGTAAATTGTATGGAATTAATCTGTATAACCTGTGTTTTATCTAGATTCATGGGAGCATGAATTGAAGAACATCAGTGATAGGTCTGTGAGCTGATTCTCGAACTTCAGTTTCCCCTAGTCTGCTGTAGATATTTGATCATAGTCTAGACGTTGATTTAGTGGTACGTGAACATAGGTATCATAGCATAACTTCTGCTTAGAGTCTTTCCAGAAAGGGTACTTGTCAGCTCAATACTTACCTGGAAAGCAACTAAAGCTGTTCCATAGCATTTCCAGATCAACATACTGTGGGATATGTCATCATTATGCTCTCAGCTGTTGATGTAATACATAAATTTCTTCAGGTAGCATTTTCCTACATCTTGTTTAACTCATTATTGTAAAATAGGTCTGCATTTTGCAACTCTTTGTTCATAGCTAGCACAACTTCCAACTTCAGAGTCACCCATTCTTTAAAATGTATGTTGTTTCAGGAATACTGAAACAGCTAGCTGCTTCCGGAAACACTGAAAACATAATGAAAGGCAACATAAGAAAACACTTAATCAAGCCTGGAGACAACCTGTGTCCTTGTGCTGTTACTTTACATGAGCCTACAAAACTACACAAGTAGAAGTGTGATCTGAAGGTCAACGAGTGCAGTGAATTTTCCAAATGTTATATAATTAAAGAACCACCTGTGCTCCAGCCAAATAACTTCATGCTGATCTGCTATGAAAATGTTATGCTTAATAACCCTAAAAATGTCTCATTTCTTATGCCCAGTGGAGACTGCAAACAGAGCAGCACTATATAAAACATAAGAGATGTTATTTCAAGATGGTTTAAAGGGTCTCTTAAGATTGATTTACTAGTGTCCTAGTGTGTACTTCTTAGTTTCTTGGGTTATATTTAGCACACTTCAGATGGGACAAAATAGGAGTTTAGACTGGCGATAATTTATGAAGACAAATCCTACTCTTGAACTCTTGATGCTCTTAAGCGAGAAGAGATTTAAAAGGAGATCACAGGTTGCATGTCTTTTCCTACAGACAGAACAAAAGACCATATTGCTTATTCTTTGTCATGTCCAGAATGCAGATCATATCCTAGGCTGCATGCAAAGAAATGTGGCCAGAAGATGAAGAGAGGTAATTCTGCCACTTGGTCTGGTAAGACGTCACCTGGAGTGCTGTGTCCATCAACACAGGAAGGACTTGGACCTGATGGAGCAGGTCCAGATGAGTGCCACAAAAAATGATCAGAGGGTTGGAACACCTCTCCTACAAGGACTGGCTGAGGGAGCTGGGGTGGTTTAGCCTGGAGAAGAGATGAGGTGTCTCTAGGGAGACCTAATAGCACCCTTACAGTACCTGAAGAGGGCCTATAAGAAGGCTGGAGAGGGACTGTTTACAAAGGCCTGTAGTGATGAGACTAGGGACAATGGTTTTAAATTAGAGAAGAGTAGAGTTAGATTGGATGTTAGGAACAAGTTCTTCACCACGGGGATGATGGAACACAGAAACAGGTTGCCCAGAGAAGTAGTTGAGGCCTCATCCTTAGTGAGGCTTGACAAGGCTCTGAGCAACCTGATCCAGTGGAGGATGTTCCTGCTGAGGAGAGTTGGACTGGATGACATTTGGAGGCTCCTTCTAACCAAAACCACTCTATGATTCTGCATCTGTGTCCTCATTTTACACTAAAGAGAGTGCTGATGTAAAATACCTGAATATTATATAGAAAAGGGAAGAAAGTTGGTGCCAAATTTCAGTTTATGGAAGCATGTAGACTTTTCTATACAAAAGAATTGAGAGGAAGGAGATACGACATTGTCAGTGTTTCAGGACTATGACTAATCTGTAGAAAGATGGAGAGAAATTCTGTATTAGTGAAATAATATTCCAACGGGAGCAGAATACATTGAAAAATCAGGAAAAACAAGTCATGCCTTAAAAGTTGGATGTACAGGGGGTTTATATACTTTTTTTTTTTTTTTTGCTCTATTATCCCTCATGCTTATGCACAGATCAGTCAGGGAAAAATGTTGTCCTTCCACACACGAATGAATAACATAGCCACACAGATCTGAGCTCTTTTCAGCATTTTGTGATGAAAACTGACAAACAAAAAGTTGGATCCTGTATGTACAGGCATGATTATCTTTAAGCTATGTAACCAGGGCTCTTTCCACTGTAAGTTGAAATTTCCTCATTAAAAGCAAGTTCATATTTTGCCTTAGATCCTCATTGAATCAGACTCTGAAAGGTGAAGCATCAGCATTTAAAAATAGATAATTACACTTTATGCTCATTTTAAAGGAGTATTGCATATTAGCTAAAGAAATCTTCATAAGTGTTTTTCCAGCAGAGAATTAGATACTCCCAAAATCATGGTCCTTTGGAAAATATGTTTGTTGCAACCTGTTCTAGGTGAACCTGCTCTGACAGGGATGTTGACTAGATGATCTCCAGAGGTCCCTTCCAACCCCTATAATTCTGTGATTTGTGACTACTTATTTGCTGAGAAAAATGTTGAAATCTCCTATTTTGGCGTACTTTGGGAGCTTTTCTTTTCTAAGTTTTGTTGTTTTAGGTTTGTTTTCAAGTGAATCTTTGGCTTTGACTTCTTTAACTGGATTACAATGTTAAGAAAGATGAAATTTAGAGAACATAATCTAGTTGAATGCAAACTAATTAATTTTGAAATTTATTTTCACAGAAGATATCAGTATCATAGATTATGTTCTTAGATGGACCAAACACAGATCTTGGGATATTTAATGACTTTCTAATGGAGATCACTATTATCTACTCCACCAGCCCTATTTAATGAGAAACAGTATACCCTAAATATCTGTTCTTTTATACCCATTATATACATAGTTCTGGTGTTTGCATAGTGAATTCATGCATTTGACTTGTGTTCTATGATGTTCTGAAATGGACCTTGAATCTTGAGGTCTTGAAAATTTTATTCAGAATCTATTTCATAGGTGATGTACTTGCTGTTTGGAGGACAGGTGTGATTTATGACACCCAAAGATTGTTTTGGGTTTGTTTTTTGTTGGTTTGGTTTTTTTTTTTCTATTGCAACATTCATTTAAGAAGTAAAGTGCACTGGTAATATTAACAGTGGGGAGGTGGGGGGGAGGGAGGGGGGGGAAGTACTGGGGAGGGAAATACCAGCAAAAGAAATTTCAAGTGCTCAGACTGGGGTTTATTACTTCAGTATCAGTACATTTTCAAAATTATGCCAAAGTGTCTATTCAAGAAAGTGGTTATTGAAGATTGATAGATAATCTAACATTGGTGTGGCTTCATTCTTTTGGCTCAGACACTGCATGCAGTTGTGTGAAAGCAAATTTCAGGTGCTACCATGTTTTTGAACCAAGCATACAAACTGTGGTTTGCCCTAGAAAAAACACTATTTTTCCAATGTACAAAGATATTAGTGGGTCTGTTATGTGTGCATACACATCACTGTTACAGAAACCAGAATATTGAAGCCATAAGAAAAAAAAAGAAAAAAAAAAGTTCCTGTGTTTTCAATTCTCTTCTAAAACTTGGGATAGATAATTAAGCATCCATATAGTAAAATAATACACCATACTCCTTTCATTTTTCTGTAGGCATAGTATGTATTTGTTTTAAGATTAGCATAATTATAAAAAAATTGCTTTTTGTCTACTTTTAACTGAGATTAGTAGTTAAAAATTTTGGTCAACAATATGGTTTGCATTTCCTCTTACTGTTTCTTTGATTTTATTTATTAATTTGAAAAAGAATACTGCAATAATCTTGCACATTTTAGTACTCTGTTTCAGGCAATAGTGATAAGTAAGGGTTTTTATATCCAATCAAATAAATTGATAAATACAGCTGATTCAGAGCATTTACATAGTCTTTCCAATGTCAACAGTCATTTAAATTATCCTAACTTTATACTGAATCTCCAAATCCAATTACCAGCTAATAATAATTGTCAGTTTTTCTCTAAACCTTTAATGATAGGTCACAAGGGATGTTGCACCAGAAGGATTAAATCGTTGTAGACTGTAGCTATGCCCAGCCTTAAATTACTAACCTCTTATCTCATGGTAACAGAGCTACTATATGTTTTGTCACCATTTTTGCTAAATAGAATAAATGTCACCAAAATTAATTTCGTCTTTCTTAAATTAGCTTCTTAGTGTGATTTCTCACTTCAGTCAAAATTTATTTCTTAAAGAATTTAATTTCCTTTTTAATCTATTTTATTTGAGAAAGATGAGGAAGAACATTCAGGAACAAATGCCTTTTAAATCATTCTGAGGCTAATTTTGAAATCTACCCTTCATTAATAACTGCTGACCTCTGTAGGACTGAGTTTTTTAAGTCACTGTATACTTAAAATCAGACTGGTTCTTCTTAGTTCATCCTGGCTATATTCAAGGCACTAAAAACGAGATAAATCCTGCTTGTATGGAAAGCTAATGCTCAATCATGTGAATACAAGATTTCCTATGAGGTGGGTGATCCAAGGGAATGTTTTAATTAGATGGTTTAGTTTATTTGCATTTATTAGTTTTTAATCATATTAAGGACATATACAAATGAATGAAAATATTCTTAATGTGAGGAATAGTATAGGTAAAAGAAATGCTGCCTTGAAAAGAAGACATTGAGAGTTGGCATTGTCGTACAATATAGTGACAGCAATTTCTATTTGAATTGCTGGCATCCTTAAAAAATATTTCCAATTAAATGTGTATTTTAAAATAATTAATAACCTGTAGCTATTAG